>JAOTOM010004999.1:277500-540000 GCA_034440615.1 Ashinkailepas kermadecensis
CTTCCTGCGGGCCTACAGGATTTGCTCCCCCGATCGGCTCATCGGGGAGATCAATTTCCTGATAGGTACGCTTAGAAAGCTGAAATACCCCATTGATATCCTCGTAGGACTGAAGGAGAAAGCTCTAGTTATCCATAGGAGGTGTAGCAGGACGCGCGATTTGAAGAATAATCAGTTTTTAGTGGTGCCTCCTTCCCATACTGCGGCAAGCATGTCCAAGTTCTTGGGGGGAGGATAAGGTTAGTGGAATCATCAGGAAGGAAAATCAGGGACTTAGTAGTCAGGGCACCGATATCTAAACCTAGTGAGAGCAAACGTCGTTCTGTGGTATACAGGTTCCCATGCAGTGGGTGTGGTAAGGCTTACATTGGTGAGACAGGGCGTTCCTTTCAACAACGTGTCCAGGAACACAGGGCCGATCTTACATATCACAGGATGTCGAGCGCTTTGGTAGTTCACGGGGAGAAAGAGGGGCACCTTCCGCGATGGGATGGTGCCTGTGAAATAACCCAAGCAAAGGACAAATTTAGGAGGAAGGCTGTAGAGGCCGCATTTATCGATACCGAGGATTGTATCAATAATTCACCTGGATTTGTTAAGCTTGCCAGCGTGATAGCGTATCTGGTGCGGGACGATGTGGTGGAGGTACAGCGGGCATCGGACCCGGGCTAGAGAGTTCGACCAAAACCAACACACACAAACACACACACGCACACGCACACACGCACGTACACATACACATGCACACATACACACGCAGCGCGATATGAGTGATATGGGATCTGGCATTCTTGAGTGCCATCCATGGCTTTGTGTATTCCGTTTTTTCGCCCTTCGCCATTGACGCAGTGTTTCGAACTATATCGTTCGTCAGCCCAGCGAGAGGCTGCGATGCGTGTCACGTTCTGAGCGCAGAAATTCGAGTTCGTGATTTCGTGCTTAAACTTGTTAAATTTGGTTATTGTGTCACCCTGAAGAAGGCCTTTGGCCGAAACGTTGGTGATGTGTTTTTTTGGTGGAAATATAGTTTTTTATCATGGTGCCACTTACGTATATATATATATATATATATATATATATATATATATATATATATATATATATATATATATATATATATATATATATATATATATATATATATACATATATATATGTATATATATATATATATATATATATATATATATATATATATATATATATATATATATATATATATATATATATATATATATGTATATATATATATATATATATATATATATATATATATCAACATATACATATATATATACATATATCATATATATATATATATATATATATCTATATATATAAATATTTATTTACTTATTTATTTAATAGAGAGAGAGAGGGAGAGAGAGAGAGAGAGAGAGAGAGATTATTTATTATTTTTTAAGAGAGAGAGAGAGAGAGAGAGAGAGAGAGACCACGAAAAATGCATGCATATCCTAAGCCCCGCTGAGCTTCAGTCAAGGCTCAGTTTAAAAAAAAATGATTCAAAAGCCGATGGGTAATTTTGGTTGAACATTTTGGTTGAAAGCCTTTAGTGTAAGGTTTTTTTTTAATTATTAATATTTACCTTTAGTGTTGCATATAGCAAGAACGTAACAGCATAAAGGTGTTGCATTTATCGAAACGTACTCGGATGGCTTTAGCGATTCGAATATTGATTGAATCCGAACCATGTTATCGCAATACTAAAACTCAGATGGTGTTGTGCTCACGAACTTGGCGCGGCTGTGACATCGATCAGCGGATGGAAATATCAAGAGGGTGATACAAAAGCTAGTTCATACTTTGGTCCCTGTGGCGTGTCTATCGTATTGAAGTCTGAGAGGTATTTGACTGAAGCGTAAGTTTCAAATTGATTTTGGATTCGATATGAATCGAGCAGCAAGAAGAAAATGCAAGCGAACTTCGCATGACATTTTGCACACCTTGTAATCTGCAATAAAGGCATGCGATTAGCTTTACAAAGTATTTTCATATCCACTATTCTGGGCCGAAGACTGCTTCACAAGCAGTTCACCTCTAGAAACATTTGGGGGTGGGGTGGGGGGGTTACAGTTCAACTATAGAAACATAGAAACATTTTCAAGCCATCTTTTAGACAAGCGATTGTAATTTGCTGATTTCCCGGCTTGGAGTATCGCTTTCATTAATTGACCCTCCTCATGAAGGTCGGGCGTTCCTCTGCAGTTAAAACCTAACCGCATGCAATATATATATAAATTTAATATAGGCACGACGCCTTGGAAGAATTGCATCAAAGCAGATGTGCCAAAAGTGCCGGATGTTAATCCTCGAAAACAAAATATTTGCCACACGATCGCATTTCGGTTCAAAGGGTTCGGACCAAATATTCGGTGCGCATCGGCATGACTTGTCCATTACATAAGCATTGCTGCTGGCCGTATTGTAGAACAGACCGCGAGTGGATGCCAAGACTGCAGCGCCGGCTGCCAGTCTGCCGGCCCCGGCTGCCGGTCTGTCGGCCCCGGCTGCCAGTCTGTCGGCCCCGGCTGCCGGTCTGCCGACGCCGGCTGCCAGTCTGCCGGCCCCGGCTGCCAGTCTGTCGGCCCCGGCTGACAGTCTGTCGGCCCCGGCTGCCGGTCTGCCGACGCCGGCTGCCAGTCTGTCGGCCCCGGCTGCCAGTCTGCCGGCCCCGGCTGCCAGTCTGTCGGCCCCGGCTGCCGGTCTGCCGACGCCGGCTGCCAGTCTGTCGGCCCCGGCTGCCAGTCTGTCGGCCCCGGCTGCCGGTCTGCCGACGCCGGCTGCCGGTCTGTCGGCCCCGGCTGCCGGTCTGCCGGCCCCGGCTGCCAGTCTGTCGGCCCCGGCTGACAGTCTGCCGGCCCCGACTGCCAGTCTGTCGGCCCCGGCTGCCGGTCTGCCGGCCCCGGCTGCCAGTCTGTCGGCCCCGGCTGACAGTCTGCCGGCCCCGACTGCCAGTCTGTCGGCCCCGGCTGCCGGTCTGCCGGCCCCGGCTGCCGGTCTGCCGGCCCCGGCTGACAGTCTGTCGGCCCCGGAAGCTCCAGGTCGATTACAGAGCTGTGCGTGGGCTCCGTCAACTGCAATCGACGCGGTGAGATTGAGTTGGCTCGGCTAAAAGAGATCCGCTCTTGGCCGGATGGAGACTGATTCTGCCGTGCGGAATTGTATCAACTGGCTGTCCAGCAGCGGCGGAACCATCATCTCCCATTAGCGGATAGAATGCCAGATGGAGCCTTTTTATGCTATTCTGCTTAAACCTGGCAGCGTCGGAGACGGGATGTCCTCGCCTCGACAATTTTTTTTTGTCCAGGTATTAAATGGAACAACAGACACGAAGCACCGACTGTTGTAGTAGCCAAACAAAATAAAAGTTCACTTTGCATGACACCAGACCCTATTGTGTGGTGGATATGCGTAGGAATGGGAAGGCAGGGAGGATTTTTGACTTTTAGGTGGGGCCAGCAATGTTCAGTGTCCCTTTCTCCTTTTAAGAACATAGAGCTTCTTCAGCATCGCTCCGACATCATTTTGAACATGGCTTCGTGATTTCAGCTTCCAGAGGAAACCATTACCTGGCCGATATACATCTATGTAATAATACCTTTGTAGTAATATTTGCAAGTACATGTATGCACAAAATCACCGAATAGCAAAACTTTTCGTACTGCCAAATTGTCGGGTGATCTAATGTGAGTAGTCCGGCTCGTCTCCCCTCAGAGTGGTCCGGTTCGTCTCCCCTCAGAGTGGTCCGGTCCGTCTCCCCTCAGAGTGGTCCGGCTCGTCTCCCCTCAGAGTGGTCCGGTCCGTCTCCCCTCAGAGTGGTCCGGTCCGTCTCCCCTCAGAGTGGTCCGGTCCGTCTCCCCTCAGAGTGGTCCGGTCCGTCTCCCCTCAGAGTGGTCTGGTCCGTCTCCCCTCAGAGTGGTCCGGTCCGTCTCCCCTCAGAGTGGTCCGGTCCGTCTCTCCTCAGAGTAGTCGGTTCGTCTCCCTCAGAGTGGTCTTGTCCGTCTCCCCTCAGAGTGGTCCGGTCCGTATCCCTCAGAGTGGTCCGGCTCGTCTCCCCTCAGAGTGGTCCGGTCCGTCTTCCTTCAGAGTGGTCCGGTCCGTGTCCCCTCAGAGTGGTCCGGTTGACCGCTCACAGATGGGAAGTCCCAATTCCGAGAGAGTCAACTTGAAACACAATACTGACTCGGGTTACAGAACATGAATAGAGGTTGGGCGGCCTAAAAGGCTGTCCAATTCCGTTCCATTAAATACTACATCATTAATGCAAACGATTTTGGCACAAAATGTCAGTTTATTCATTGTATCTACTTCTCCTTGCCAGTATGTACTTGCCCTCGTGGTGACATATTGACAGCAATAAGCTAAATTAGTGTTGAAAAGTTCGAATTTTCGGGAGATTCGACACAGGTCCATATGGCAACGGCCCCAGTGTTGGGTGGAATTCTGCTGGCTACACAACTTCCCTGGACTACAGCCCTCAAGTCAGCTGAATTTCCAGTCTCCGATCGATGTCCATGGATCACATCCAGCCAGTCTTTCTATGGGTGTGCCTGCCACTCAGAACACAGGACTTGATTGACACATGGTTAATAGTCACGGTTCGGAACAGTCACGAGGACTCTTCAACTGATGGCCTACTTGAGAAAGCGAAACGAGATTAATATTGCAAATTGTACTGATCGAATTGAAGTTTTGCACGAAGTATTTTGCACTCCTGAAACACTCCTGAAAGTATTTTGAACAACTCATAAAGAAGCCACAAATCCGCTTCACTAAATACTGCTCTCTTTCATCCAGGTCTGAATTCGAGAAATCTGGCATCGAGTGGAAGATCCTCTTTTTGCATACCAGTAAAGGTTTTGCATACTCGAAAGGAGCAATAGTACTTATCAGCTAATGTTCGCACATTTACGCATACGTACACTTGCATTTACGTACTTTGGTTAGGTACATATGCCATTCGTACATTTGCTCTTACATACATTTGCCATATGTACTTTTGCGCTCAGGCATACATGTGCTTACGTACAATTGCCGTACTTACCTTTGTGCATACGTGCATTTGCTTGCGTACATTTGAAACAAATACATTCGGTTACATGCATATGCTTATGTGCATCTGGCATTCGTACACATGCATTTGAGTTACGTATAATTTCATTTACATACACTTGCTCTGACGTACTTTTGCATTTATGTGCATTTGCTCTTACGTACCCTTCCACTTACGCACATTAGCTATACGCCCCTTCCCGTTTACGTACATTAGCATTGACACACATTTACTTTTACGTACTCTTAAATTTACTTACATTTGCGCATTCATATCTTTTCGTTTATGTACATCTGCGCTTGCGTACATTTGCGCTTATGTACATTTGGGCACACACAGGCACTCTGCGCTTTCGCGCATTTTCGCTGCCGCATTTTTGCACCTACGTACATTTGCCATACGCACATTTGTCCTTACCTACAATTGTCTTAGAATCTACTATGATGGGTCATATTTGGTTTGCGGCAAAAATATATCCAGAAAAAAACTTCAGAAGCTATGATCATGGGCGGATAGAGGGGCCACTGGGGGCGCATGTGCTCCCCTCCCCCGATGGAACGTGGCGCCCCTGCGTCCGGGAAAAGGCCCCCTCCGGAAGGCTCTAGTGCACCGACCCCTGCTGTAACGTATTTGTCAACCAGAAGCACCCTTCGGAGAGGAATAGGTGTCCCCCAAGAAAAAGGCGCCCCCGGTACTCCTTCTTCAGTGTGCTCGACTGCATGCGTCCCCTTCCGCTGAACGGATTTCAAGCCGAAGGCACCCCTCCCAGGTACCTTGAAAATGCTGTCCCTCCGAGAAAAAAAAGGTCCACCTGCAGACAAGTATGCCGCGCAACAATTCCTGGATGCACCCTGGCTATTATGAATAAATTTGCGAGAAAGTAGATTCCTAGCAAGTCAATTGCACGCGCTTACTCGGTTTGTGATACCGTGCCCGAGTTTTTCATATCTGGTTCGTAGCGATCATCCGTCCAGGACTCATTTTTCCTCTATTTTGTTATAGTTTTAGTCGACTGTCCTTCGTGCGGAAGATGTCCTGGTATACATTCGTACGCAAAGTTGGACCTAACAGATCAAATCAAAGGCCTTGTATCTCAATATTTTGAATATTTTGACTAATCCTCAGACACTAGAAACCTTGGTGCATTTTATCATAGCCTACAGGGGCACATACAAGGGGGCACTGGGGGCATATTCCCCACCCATTGAAGGTGGGTGGTCTCTCCTGTCGGAAAAAGGCGCCCCTTCAGGAAACCTCGAGTGCACCACTTTCCCTTGATTTGTCCAGCCAGAGAAACCCAAGGAAGGCAAAGGCGCCCCTCTGGACATGCGTCCCCATGACTATTCCTGGATTTGCCCCTGATAGCCTAAGCAATGAATCATCTTACGACAATTATTTTAGCATGTTGCTTTACATAATAAAGGAAGTCTGTGAAACTCATGCAAGGAAACAGACAAGATCGAGGTTGAATAGGTGAAGTTGGTCTCGTTTGTACAACTACATTCGTCTAAACAAGTGTAAGATATCTGTCCCCATCTTCTGTCTTATACTTATCTCCCCTGCTCTACCTCGCCCCTTGTTTTGCACTATGCCCGGGATCCAGGGGCGTCCACTTCTGAAAAATATGTGGGGGAGGGACAATGCAGGAAAGCAATGGTTGGGCCCAAATGGATTGGGAGGGTCCCAATTCATTTCGGTCCCTCCCCAATCCATCTCCATAGAGTCCCATGTTAAAAGTTGAAATCATTGGGGGGGGGGGGGCAAACCCAGCATTGTGGGGACACCTTCCCCTGAAAAGTATATGAAACAACATCTATGCCTGGATCGCCATGTCTTGCCTTTCGCTTTACCTTGCGCTCAGTGGTGCACTGTCTCTAGATATAAAGATAACCTTCAATCGGTAGGTATCTCACACAAGCGGCTAGCATAAAGCGGGCTAAAAAGCCCGCTTTATGCTACCCCGAAGATCGTTTGATAGTCGCTTAAAATTGTTCAACTGCTTCGCTTCTAAACAGCCAGACATGAACAGCTAACATATCTGATCTTACAATTACGCTGTGCACTCAATTGTAGACTCTGCGGAGCCATGTTGACGATCATGATTGCGTTTGCTTTATTTTGCAAACAACATTGCGTGACAAAAGGAAAGCTACCATTGTTTGGTATTCCGAGTCAGAAACTTCTGCTTACCAGCAGTGGTCAAGTTAATATGTATTTGTGAATGGAGAACACATCTCTATATGACCCATCTATAATTTGTCCGAACTGGCAAACTTACGTTTAGCTATTCCTATCGCTAGCAATACTGATTAAAATTAATGGAATTCCTCAAAACAATTGGCTCATGTTATGCATTGCAATGGACAAGTTTCATGTCGGAACAGGCCGTTTTTTTCTCTCAAGTTTCACTTGTGATTTTTAATTTTAAAGACGATGGTGGCATTCATTTATTTCTCAAAAATCCCTAAATTACTTCAATAATTCAAAGAAGCACCTCAGAATGCCACGCCTCGTGATTGGTCAACACATTTGTGACGTCACATCTGTAGAGCTCAGGGATGCTTGACGGCCGCCCATTATATCTTCCATTTGCGAAGCTGTCAGTTCGAAATAATCGCGACAGTTTTTGCTTGGATCACATCCGATCGTCAGGGGCAAATGGATCGTAGAAAACGACGCTATTATTCTTGTTTGTGCCGATGTATATAAATCCAACTGCAAGTAAGCCAGAAGCAATGTTTATCGGTCTCCCGACGGCCGATAAGATGAGGACGTTGTCGAGCAATTTTGCACGCCGAGACAGTCCGCTGATCTCTGGATCTCTGCTTGTGGCCCCGCTTGCTGCGACGAACATTTCTATGGATGTGTACCACTGGTAGACAGGGGTACGAGTGTTTTGATAGGCGTGGGCACGCTTAAGGTTGAGGGGGAGACTGGAACCAGAGTACTTTCCTCAGAAGTGTAAACATTGACGTTTTTCACATCAAGGTTTAGCTTGAAAACAGTGATTTTATCTTCCACTTTTGTGAAACCTCCAACAAAGTAGAAGTATACTTTTCACAAGGATGGGAACTGTGACTTGTTAGTATTTATCTTGTCGGAAACATGGATGTCCACAGTCATTTCATATTATCATTAAGTGAAGAAAAATTAACATTTTCTAGCTGACTGCAGCATGCTGAAGATTTAAAGACATTTGGCAAATTTGTGCCATGTAATTTTTGAATTCTTGGAATTTCTTTCCAGAGCAATGTTCATAAATGTGGTCAACATGATGTAACAAAGTTGGTTTTGGGGCATCTAAATCCCAGCCATTCAGTCCCCTCCCCGGCGCGCGCCGCGCCGCCGTCGTCAGTGGGTGATGTGATCGTCAGTGGGCGATGTAGGACAAGTGATTATATTGTGGGAACCCTATGGACAGGCGTGTCTATGATGTCTATGCCAGCTGTCATGTGGCGAATTGAACGTCGTGTGTCGCTAGTGTGTCAGGCGCCGTGTCGCCAGACCAGACGCTGCAGTACCGAGCCTCTGCCAGTCAGCCGATTGTTGTGGAACAACGTCCGGTGAAATGCTGACAGCTCACTGTCTGACCCCGATACCGCGCGGGCCTCACAGAAGGTGCCGTCTCAGCACTCGTTCCCACGCGAGGCCAGTCTCTGGATGTCATCAGAGGCGGCTCTGATATCTGACTCTGAGCTGACATATGTCTGATGTCAGAGAACAGCGCGCCCGCCTGCAGTAGTCGGCTATTGTTCTCTAGTGGGATGAGTAACCCCACTGGCCATGCGGCGCAGTAGTGATGTGGACTAAGTCACGTGACCAGTGACGTGTCGTCTGCGAGTATCTAGCGACGGTACCCCGAGGCAGGAGGGCTATCTTGGACGAACGGTCGTCGGGGGCGGTCGCCCCTCAGGCGGCTCGCCGCCGCCTGGCCAACCCTGGCCCCACAGAGGTACGTCGGACTCTGCCTGAGAGTCACTACATCTGTCGAGATGTAGTTCTCTGATAGAAACTGTTGCACCTGTCTATCAAAAATGAAGCTACATTGTTAACGCTATATTACGCTGCGCATTAATGTCTGATCTTCGTTGCATTTATCTGTTGACTAATATGCACAATATAGAAGTGCTGGCTTTGGAGGTGTGTGAGATCAGAGATCGGACATCAAGATGTGAGATCAGAGCTCGGAGATGAAGGATTCGAACCATTGAAAACATAACCTGGGGTTTTAAATATCGCAAACCCTAGACCCTAGGTACCCTAGACTATTTTACGTAGCCAAATGGAGGCTTACCCCATAAGCAGAGGGGGCAAAAAGAAAAACCCCCCTACAATGATGTGGCTACTCGTTTTCTCTGCAAATGCATACTTTTCAGTTGGCTGGCAAAATAACACCAAAAATGTTGGCTTGGAATTGGGTAATATAGTAGCAAAAATAATGGAAAAAAGAAAAAGTGTAGCATAGCCTAACCTAACATAACCTAACCTCGCATGGAAAGAGATAATCGAAAAATACACCAAATTCAAGCAATTTTTGCTCTAAAAATACTCGAAAAACCAAACCTAATGTAACATGGCATAAACTTTCCTTAGGATTTTCTTTATATTCAAGATAAAAACCTAACCAAACCTGACATAGCAAAACCTAACCACTTTGCTTCATGCGGATAAAATGTATGCAAATTTTGTCTCGTGAATACCTCCACCTGCAGGTAGCTGATTATGTCCGCCTACACTGACTGCTAATTGGTTGCATGAACTGCTACACATGCACAATGTATATATCCCTACAAGTAAGCTAAGTAAAATTCCACAACATGCCTGGCATTCCATGTAGCGATCAGCCTGAAAACATGTGTACCTTGCCTAAAATCCATAGCGTATAGCAAAATCATCCCTGCAATTTGTCTTTTGATAGCAGTCCTTTTCCAATATCTCCATGGACATCATCAATATATTGCAGTAATTGGAGTAGGAATCTTACCCACTCTGTTCCATCACAATACTGCTTGAAGGTATGCTATGGCATCTGCCGAACTATCACAATACACATGTGCATTTCAACTGCATCTCAATGTATTTGCCCATTTATTTTATATAATCATGTGATGTGAGATGTGCAATATTCACAAATTAATATAAACTTGGTATGCTATTCATTGAACATTTATCAAGAACCTACATTCATGGAGTATTCAGTGCTATCACGGTCCATATTACCAGAGCCTGCTGAATACTCCGCCGTGCCAGTTCTGGCCTGACTGACTGCTGGTTATTGCAGTTTATTTTTCATTTTCGTGGGGTGACACCCGTCGCTCTTTTCGCATTTAGTTTCCCAGTGGGGTGACACCCGTCGCCCCACCTGGTTTTTTTCGTCGCCGTAATTCCGTTCCCTTTGATCTGCGTGTTTATTTAGATTTCGCTCGGTAGCGGTTTTTTCCCCGTGATGGGGAAAAAGAGGAAAAAAGGTACCGACCCCAGCTCGCCGCAGGACTCTGAATCGGAATTTCCTCCTCTGACCACACCCGACGACCATCGCACACACGGACTTGGCCTCTGATGTTCCCTCACTGAATACGACCGTTGATGAACCACGCCGGACGATTCCACTCGATGACGCCATGGAAGCCCTTTGCGCCTCGCCGACCCCTGCTCATTCCAAGATCACGAACCCGTGTCGCAATCCAGATCATACTATTACGCTCCACGCCGCTGACCCACGCCCGAACCAGACCACTCCCTCCCAACCTGAACCCATCGAACCCCACCTCGACAGTGCTGGCTCCTTTATAATAGTGAAGCCTGTCGAGGAATCCGTTTCCTTCCGCCGAATTAACGTTTTCTGGCCGACCAAGCAACTCCTCTCCATCTGCTCCTTAACCAATCCTGACATCGAAGCCCCTGCCAACGGAACCCTTGTCATCAAAACCCAAACCCGAGCCCAGACCAAAGCCCTCTTTCGTACCACCACATTTTGTGGTAAATCAGTCACCATTTCACTCCACTCCAACCGCAACTCCACCAAGGACACCATCTTCGCGCCGGAGCTCCGCTTCATGTCAGAAGCGGATGTCCAGACGGAGCTCAGGCCGGAGGGGGTGACCCACGTCCACCGCATTACCTCATTTAAAGACGGCCAGAAACGCGATACAAGCCTCCTTGTCCTTACCTTCAACTCTACAACTCTTCCTAAGACCCTCCTCGCCGGCTACATCCGATTCCAAGTTCGCGTATTTATTCCAAATCCTGTCCGCTGTTTGAATTGCCAGCGCTTCGGCCATGGCAGTAATACTTGTCGCCAATCAGCCCGCTGCCCCAAGTGCGGAGAATTGACCATCCTGGTTCCACCTGCTCCAAGCCTGCCCACTGCCTCAGCTGTAACACATCTGATCACCTCACCACTTCCAATCAATGCCCAGTTTGGCGCAAGGAAAAGGAAGTGTGCGCCGTCAAGGCCACGACCGGGGTGTCCTACCCCCAGGCACGGAGATCTATGGAAGCCACCTCCCCTCGACCAAAACTTACGCCCAGGCGGCCACCGTCGCTCCCTCCGCCTCTCGCGTCAACACCACTTCTACTTCTATTCAAACTGACATGATTCCCGGATTAGCTCCACTGAAAAAACTCACACCATTGACCACACCGACACAAACCACCCTGGCTCCCAACACACAAACCACTCCGGCTCCCAACAAGCGGACCACTCCAGGGAGGAGTGACAGGCCCCGCAGTCGCTCCGCTGCGGGAGCAAATTGTCGTTCACCATCAGCGGGCCGCCGATCGAGCCCTACATGCCCAGCGCCGGCCAGCACCCACGTGACCCGACAGACACATTCCAGCGGGCGGGCATCCCCCGCGGCAGTGGCCGGCCGCCGTGAGCCGGCCGCCAAGGTCACCGGTCAGTCGGACGGTTCAGGCGGGTCAACCGCCACCGGACGCACCCAACCCACATGCCCGCCCGAGCTGCAATCGTGGCTGCGCCAGGCACCAAAAGGTGCCGACAAATATGAATACATCATATCCCAATGTCTGCATTCTTACAATGGAATTGCCGAAGCTTAATCTTCAAATGGGCCGAAATGAAAGCATTTTTCAGTATTCTCACACCTATTCTCATCGCACTCCAAGAAACATGGTTTTTACCTACAGATACATATAACTTCAATCTTTCCAATTACTCACTGTACCGTCACGATGAGGTCCGTGGACCACATCGCAGTGGCGGTACAGCACTGCACATCAACAATGATTTTACACATACACAAATTACACTTAACCCTCGCACGGCTGGTGGTCTGAGCCACCTTCGCCAGGCTGGGGGGTAGATATATACCCCCCCAAGGTATCTCACGAACCGAGCAAGATAGAACGAATCTGAAAATTGCATCGGATAGCTCGAACAAATTCCAGTCGAACGTACTTCGGTAGTTTTTACGCTAGGATTTGAACTTAACCCTCGCACAGCTGAGGGGGGTAGATACCTACCCCATCAAAGTTTTCCCGCGATAGCGGGAAAACGGCGCGCGGCAGGACGCTGAAATTTGGCATACCTTACAATTAGCCATTTTACAATTACAATTAGCCAAAAACTCGAAATTAAAATGTTCAAAATTTTGGTTTTTCAAAATTTCGGATTTTCAAAATTTTGGATTTTTACAATTTTAGAATTTTGAATTTTGAATTTTTGAAATAGGTATACGAACCAAAAATATGACGTTCGAAATCAACTTAGCATTATACAAAAGTCCATAGTTTGTCTGCAATGTTGATGTTAGTTTAGATAAAACTACAAAGTGCAAAAAATATCGTCATCAAAAATCAAAATTCGAAAATTCTGAAATTGTACGTTTTGGCACTCAGTCAAGATAAGTAAACCCTGAAAGTGTCATTGTAATACCTTTATTATTGAAGGCGTGGCGACTGCTTAAATATTTTTGGAGATGACCTCACTTGACCCGCGATAACTCTCGGTGACCTTTGATGACCCGACTATATTTTTTTTTAGAACATGTAAAAATAGCTAATGGTAAGGTATACCAAATTTCAGCGCGCTGCCGTGCGCCATTTTCCCGCTATCGCGGGAAAACCTTAGGGGGGTAGGTATCTACCCCCCCCCCAGCCGTGCGAGGGTTAATTCACTTTACAAGCCGTAGCTTGTACTTTTCGTTTCCACGGGAGGAATATAGACGTATGTTCTATTTAGATTCCACCACACACAGACAACACAAATATTTTGACAGAATTAGAAAACCTTATAGCACATTTCAAGAACCCGTTCATCTTACTTGGCGATTTCAACGCTCATAGCCCAGCGTGGGATAAAAAATGTACACACCCAGACACTCGCGAACGCATTATACAACACATATTAGACCGACCCAATTTAGTAATACTTAACACTGGAGAGCCAACGTTTTTTCACCTCGAACACAAAACAGAAACTGCAATAGATTTGACAATTTGCTCTCCACCTCTGGCCAACGATTTCGATTGGACCATAGACACAGACATTCATGACAGCGATCACTACCCCATCAAATTAATACCTACTTTTTCAACTGCTACTGATAGCACACCCAATTTTATCCCACGCTGGAAAATGTCAAAAGCCGATTGGACAACATTTCAGGAACTTCCTTATATTCAATACAACCCGAACATTTCTCCCGTCGAAAACATCAACTCAATTACACACACCCTTTTCGAAGCAGCATCCACTACAATTCCACTCACGAAACCTTTCACAAAACAAAAACCAGTACCTTGGTGGTGTCTAGAAATTTTACAAGCAATTGCGGTTAGAAAAAGAACATTTAGGAAGTATTTACATCCCGATCAAAAAAAATTAACCACCCGTAACCGTGAACGTGCGAGAACCCGCCGCATCATTCGCGATGCTAAGCGCCGTTCATGGTCCTCATATTTACAGCAGCTCACTTTTCAAACACCTTTAAGTAAAATATGGCAATTAATCCGACGTTTGTCCGGACGCTCCCCATTTAAATCTCTACCGGCCCTCAAAATCCACAGTCTCACTATTACAGACCCACAAACCATAGTAAATACCATAGCAGATACCATAGCCCATAATAGCTCCGATGGGAACTACCAACCTAATTTCTTACAAAATGCACAACACACTTTTCACACCAATCTTTGATTCCGACAATACCGAGCACTACAATGCTTCTTTTCATCTTTCTGAACTGGAGAATGCCATTTCCTCCACCGGTAGCACTTCAGTAGGGCCTGACAACTTGCATTATTCCTTCTTTCGACGTTTATCTGACCACACCAAACAATGCATCTCAGGCACATTTAATTCATTATGGTCAAATCACATCTTTCCTGAAGCATGGAAAAAAGCTATCATCATCCCCATTCCAAAACCCGGCAAAGACCATAGTAACCCAAGTAATTTTCGACCTGTAGCACTCACCAGTTGTTTAGGAAAACTTTTTGAACGAATAGTTATTAAAAGACTGACCTGGCACCTGGAAACTAATTCACTTCTATCTCCCTTTCAATGTGGTTTTCGGCGAGGACGCAGCACAACAGATCACCTTATTCGGTTAGAAACAGACATCCGCCTAGGCTAGAAAAACATGAACATACAGTCGCAGTATTTTTAGACATAAGCAAAGCTTACGATATGGTTTTCAAACCCGCATTACTTTTCAAAATTCAGCAACTCGGTATAAAAGGACATTCAGCTCATTATTTAATAGTTTTTTTTATTCGGTACTCGCCCATTCTACATCAGGTGCCGATCAGCCATCTCCGATCCACATATTCTTCAAAATGGACTACCACAGGGAAGCTGCATTTCACCAGTTTTATTCAACCTCATCATTAACGATCTTTTCACCGACATGCCTATTAATATATCATACTCTTTGTTTGCCGATGACAGCACAATTTGGTGTTCCGGAAAAAATTACGAGCATTGTTTATTTCACCTACAAAACGCACTAGACAAAATACATCAATGGTCCCTGAAGTATGGTTTCATTTTTTCGGCCCCAAAATCTGCAACACTGATATTTAGTAAATCAACACCCTGCCCAAACCCAGACACAGCACTACACCTCGGAAACAGTGATATACCTTTTGTAAATGCGTTTAAATTTCTTGGTATTATTTTCGACTGTAGACTTTCAATGCATAAACACATCAAACACATCCAGAACAAATGTTTTCACCGACTGAATTTATTTCGATGCATCACTTCTTCATCACTTGGAGCCGACCGACATACACTTCTACTACTTTACAAATATTTAGTTCTACCTATAATTGAATATGGATCCGTAGTATATACCGGTGCTAGCACATCCTCATTACACATTTTAGACACCATTCAAAATAAATTTATCCGTATCGCACTCGGTGCAATGACTACTTCATCCATCATTTCTTTAGAAGCCGAATCGGGAATTCCTCCACTAGCTCTCCGTAGAATGCAGCAAACACTTAGGTACGCCTCCAAAATTCAATTCCACGCAAACCACCCCACACACACGTCATTACAAATTCTCCAAAATTTACATCACAATTATTTAGATCCAGCCGAAAAACGAACTGGTCTCACTATAGCTTCTCCGGTCAAAACATTTTCTGAACAACTTCATCTCACTATTCCACGCATTACTTCTCTTTCTCCACCAACTACACCACCGTGGTAGATAGCCGAACGACACATTTTGTTATCTAACCACCACTCCAGGATCACAGCTTTGTCCAGAATATGCGAAACAAAAATTTCACAAATTTCGGGCTCGTTATCACCACGTACCTTTCGTTTTCACTGACGGTTCTAAAAACGCTAACCTTACAGACAATGCAATAGTTTTGGGAACATACAAAAAACAACATCGACCACCAGACGGAACATCAATTTTCATCGCCGAATTACATGCTATCCTCATTGCCCTCCGTTACATTCGCAATCGTTTTCTCTGTCACCCCATGCGCAGCGTCGTCGTTTGTTCGGACTCCAAATCAGTTTTACAATCTCTTTCGTCACTTTCCTTTTCACATCATTGCCATATTTATATTTATGAAACGTTAGGAACACTTCATCTGATGGGCGTGAAGGTCCGTTTCCTGTGGGTGCCCAGTCACTGCGGCATCCCAGGAAACGAAGAAGCCGACACATTAGCAAAAGCTTCATTACACCACCAACACATCACATAAATTCCACCACATTTTGAAGGTATTAAATCATCAATACAACAGAGCATTCGACATTTTTGGACTCAAAATTGGACACAGAACACAAACCATACACAGTTACGCATCATCAAACCTGGCGTCGACACCTGGACCACATCATATGAAAATAACCGTCTCGAAGAAAAAGTACTATCACGTTTACGTATCGGCCATACTTTCCTTACCCATCAACATATCTACACGGCTTCACTTCGACCTTCATGCCCATCATGCAACACCCATCTTACAGTCATACATATACTCCTACACTGTCAACAGTACCATGGCCCTCGAAAAACACTTACCGACTACTGCCGAACACACAACATTCCATTTTCTTTACCCACGCTACTGGGAGATGAACACCCTTTTCTAATAAAACTACTCTTCATCTTTCTACGACAAACCAACTTGATCCAGAACTTATAAATTGACTTTCATAGCTCTATAGTTTTTCATTATTTTTTCCGCGGCACGAAATGGCCTCAGGAGGCCGAAGTGCCTAACCTAGCAAAATAAAAAATTAATAAAAAGTACTTACATTGGGATGCAGTTTAGCGCACTATTGAATGCCAATTATGGAACTAGGTATAAACAGCTTCTGCTTTGCTGACGGTTTTGCCATGGTGTTTGTTCAGCTAAGCCACACATAATTTATGTCATTGTCTTTTCCATTATTTTACTCATCTCACCCAAAAACATAGTACAAGCTTTTGCTGTTTGAATGCACCGCATTGCGCCGGATTTGAAACAAAAATGATAGTTGCTGTATTACCACCATAATAGATTACCCACCCTTCCAAGCTTCATATTTTCGTAAAAATTGGTAACATTTCGGTATCGCAAGCCCTCGCCTTAGTATCCATGACGTAAGTGGGTTGAAAAACTTCGCATGGAACAATCCATGGTATTCCCTGTGGTTCCCTGGGTGTTTCAGGCTTGGCCGCTTCGAGACCACCACATATGTGACGTCATTTCTGCGAGAATGTTTTTAAATCGATGGTAACCCCTAAGTGAAGTTATTAAATTATACTGTAAATACTTCTCCTGTAACAAAAACATTTCAGTTTTGTCTACGAAGTATTATTACCATTTTTCGCAACTTAAAACTCATTACGTGAAACTTGTCCATTGATGAATACGTAACCCATCATCGTCCACATGATATATCTGTCTAAAGACTTGAAACTAGAAATCCTCGCTCGTCACGTGCCAACGGCTCATTCGTCTTCTGGTTACGTAGGGTACATAAGTAGGGTCCGTCTAAAGTGGTAGAGGATGCCAGCATGCCTCTTCTTCCTCGACTGTGGGTGACGATCCACGCAGGAAGATTACTGTGTGGGACGCGCCCGCCACATACACAGGTGGTGCCTCCATTGACTTTAGCGAAGAAATGGTGTAGTCCGAGTTCAGCCAGCAAACACAGATTACCGTATGTGCAAGAAGAAGCATGCTGGGAAATGCGAAGTAATGAACAGGATCTTGCTGTTAGCTCTGGCCGTTTGATACCTCCATAACATTAGGTTATGAATATATGAAAGGCCTTTTCACTCACTGCTCTGCCCTAGTCGCGACCGGTTGTGTTTTTTTTGCGCTGCTGTGACGAGGGAAAACCGTGAGTAAAAGATTGGGCACAGGTGGTTCGTGGAGGGAGGATTTGTTCTATTGTAGACCTAGGTTAAGAAGGAGAGGTTAGATTGTTTAAATTTGGTATATTAGACTTATCCTAGGTATTCTAAGCTTCTAGAATTATCGATCGGCCACGGGCACGTTTTGTAGACGGGTGGAGAGGCCACGTGGCATAGGTTTCTGTTAGCATAGAGGAATAAGTTTGTGTCTGCTTGGTGCTTTAGTTTAAGATAGAGTTTAAGATTAAAATAGTGACCTTAAGTTACACTAGATAGCTTCTAGAATTATCGATCGGGCACATGGACGCTTCGTAGACGGGTGGCGCGGCCTCGTGGCTTAGGTTTCTGTAGTGTAGAGGAATAAGCTTGTGTCTTTTTGGTGGCTTAGTTTAAAACAGAGTTAAAGACTAAAATAGTGAGCTTAAATTACACTAGGTATACCTTCATATTCTGGTGTAATTGTAGAGGTATCTAGGCTTTGGATTGTATTAGTTTTATTCTGGTTTAGTTGGAGTTTGTACCTAGTGGGAGTCAGGATAACTAAGAATATCTTTGCTTAGTTTAGTATGTGTAAGGCTCGTTCACTGCTCGGTTACATTCGTTGCTAGCTAGCTTTATGACTTGATTAGTAAATGTTTACCTTAACTATACTTAGTAATAAGAGTAGCAAAAAAGAACAAACCAAAATATATAAAAAGAACAATCCAAAAATGCAAAGTGACTGTGGGAAGTGTGAGTGTATGGGGGTCATTGGGGACTTGAGTAGGAAAGTAGATATGTTATCAAGGGAGGTGGAGCGCCTGAAGTGTTTGGTGGCAGGGCCCATCATAGGAAATGCCAGCCAGGCAAGCCAGGTGCAGGAGTCTAGGAGTGATAGGGATGGAGGTAGCTTGGTCCAGGATAGTAGAGAGTGGAAAGTAGCTAGACGCCAGAGTATCAGACTAGCTTTAATGAAAATTGACACAGGCATTGCAATTAATAATAGGTTTGAGGTACTGCAAGAGAGGGATAGTAATGCTGCTAGGGATGGAGGTAGGAATGACCAGGTAGCTGAAGATAGAGAGAGGAAGGCTTTAGTTATAGTGGACTCGAGAGTTAGGTACATGGATCGCACATTTTGTAGTATCAACCCCAGCAGACCGACTCGTGTTTGCTTCCCAGGTGCCCAGGTAATGGATGTTGGGGATAGGTTAGAAGGAGTAATGAAGGGTAGTGGAGAGAGTACAATGGTAATTGTGCAGGTTGGTGTGAATGATGTAGGAAGGGCTAAAACAGAGGAAACAATAAAAGAGTATAGGGCTTTGATAGGTAGGCTAACAGAAAGTAGAAATAGAGGAGTGGTAACATCCATCCTCCATATGGTAAATGCAAGTGTAGAATGGTATTCGAGGGCCATTGGGCTGAATACCAGGGTGGACAAGATTTGCAAGGAGCTTGGGGTGAGGTTCTTGGATTTGTGGGTGGATTTTGGGGGAGGACTGAAATGTTTGCATTATATGGGTTACATCTGAGCAAGAGAGGAGTGGAATTGCTCAGCAATAGGTATAAGGAGGTTCTCAGTAGGAAACAGGGAAACTAGGCAGGTCATGGGGGTATGTAGCTGATAAAGAAAGAAGTATTGCAAGCAAGGGAAGTAATAGTTTGTCATGTTTTTATGTCAATGCCAGAAGTGTTAAGAACAAAACTGGGGAACTGCATGCATATGCTCGTGTGTTGTCTGAAAAGCTAGATTTGGTATGTATAACAGAGGCATGGGTTAATGAAAGCATTTTTGGAGGCAACTTGCAAGAATTTGAATTGGAGGACTACAACACGCATGCGTATCAAAGGAAGGCAAGGATAGGAGGAGGTATACCCATCAACATAACAGCTCTATTACAACACCTATACAACATAGACATACAGGGCCGACTACTACACTACCTACACTTCTACCTACTAAAACGATCATTTCAAGTCAAAATTGGTCCCCACACCTCAGACACTAAATTCCCCACAACCGGTTTGATGCAAGGCTCAGTTCTCAGCCACCTCCTCTTTATTATCAGCCTGAACTCAGTCATCCCCAACAACATCCCAGTCAAAATTGCACTCTATGCAGATGACATCGTACTCTGGACATCACAAGAATCACCGGCCCACTCAGTAACCATGCTACAAAACGCACTAACAGATCTCCACGACAAGCTAACATTACTAAGCCTACACATTGCACCACACAAATCCAAATGCATGATCTTTGGCTATAAACGACACACATATTTACAGCCACTGAAACTAGACAACACTCCCATACCATTTGTTACCACAGTAAAATTCCTAGGCATCACTTTAGATCCACGACTCACCTTCAAACCACACATACTAAGCATCCAAAAACGCGCATCCAAAAGAATAAACATCTTACGAGCACTATCCGGCACAGATTGGGGATCAGATCGAAATTCCCTACTGACCTTATACAAATCCATCATTCGACCAATCATGGAATGCTGGTCAACACTTTTCGAAAACGCAGCTAAATCAAACCTCAAACTCCTAGACTCTCTTCAATACCAATGCCTAAAGATAGCCACAGGAGCATACACAACCTCACCTTCCCTCGCTCTTCATATATACAACCACATACTAGAACTACAACACAGACGCACAGAAGCACTACTCAGATACCACTACAACACACAACTCATTAGACAACACCCATGCACTAAGGCACTAAAAATCCGCTCCAAACGCAGACACCAACTCATGAAAAAAGTACCATTCAAAACTACAATAGGATGCCGCATTCAACAACACGCAAGAAACTTACACCTCGCACTACCCACCTCAAAACCACTCCCACCACCTAAAGCATGGTGGAAACACCAAACCCCCTCAACACACTTCCTAATAGACAAACCAAAATGTACATACACATATGCAGAAATACAACAACTCTTCCTCCAATTCATATCACAATGCGCAAATTACAACATCATCTACACCGACGGCTCCAAATCACACACACACACCAGACGGGCTCAGCGGCGGTGCTGTATACCAGACAAGCACCGCCCCGGGTCATCTTACGGGCCCATCTGCCGGACACAGCATCCACCTAGACATCAGAAATATATGCAATATATTCGGCCTATTGTACCATCTACAACACAAACATAGAACACAACATTATAGCCACCGACGCAAAATCAGCAATACAAAGCATAATACCCTACACCGTTTCCAAACACCCCCTCATCCCCAAAATACTGCACATACATAACAAACTAAACATTCCACAACAACCACTCCTCCTTTGGATACCAAGCCACACAAACATACAAGGCAACGAACATGCAGACACCGAAGCAAACATAGCCACAACACTACAACAAACCACAAACTGCCCACTCTCACAATCCGACTACTATCCCACAATACACCAGGCAATCAACAAACACATTAAGAAACATGGGACAGAACAGGAACACAACTCCACGATATACATCCAAAATACGAACACTGGCACACCATCAATCAGAACACCAGACTCAAAGAAAGGATACTGACAAGACTTCACATCCGACACAAAACACTCACACACTCCTACTTCTTCTAAACCAACCACGACCTCAATGCACAGCATGGCGCCGAACACCTACAATCAAACACATTCTCATATACCGCACCAAGTACAACAACCAAAGACAACACATCACAAACTACTGCACCACAAACCACCTCCCACTAAACCTCACCACGCTTCTCAACGATGAATACCCAACATTACACGAACATATTTTCCACTTCCTTTCAACAACACGCATATTGGAACAACTGTGAAGGGGAAAAAATGAACAAAAAGAGACATGGAAAAAAAGAAAAAAACGAGTATGTGTACGCATACATACATATATCAAGGGAGAAAAAAATCCATGATCCCAAAGTGCATATATGTTTTCTAGCAATGTTTAATCCAAACGGCGATGACCCAACTCCAACCCCCCATCGCACCCCATACCCCAAGCAGCACCGTCCGGACTGCTCTCTTCTCGCCATTCTTCACTACTGCGCCTTCTTCAGCATCTGAACAACCTACAGCCTCAATTTCAGGACAGCCCATCACACCTCTACCCAGCTCTACTCTGTCATCTTCAACTACCTAACTTCGGCACCTTACTTCAAGTCAACCTTACCTATCCTATTCCTTCTACCCCCGACCACGTCGTTCCATAAATAATAACCCACCACCACATTCATCTACACACTACCGGAAACAGCCGACATCACCACACGGTGGCAGGCTGGCAAAACTCACTCACTCACTCACTCACTCACTCAAGTAATGAAATGTCATTGTATAGAGGATAGTGTACGTAGTGAAGGAGTAGAATCTTTGAAGTTTGATGCCATTCTGAAGAATGGAACAAAATTTAGGATTGGGACATTTTATAGACCTCCAGACCAGAATAAAACACTGACAGGTTGATACAGGAAGAGATTAATGGGGAAGTGCAGGAGAGAACTGCTTTGTTGGTGGATTTCAACATAGCAGGGTTGGGAAACAAAACCATAGGTCTAAACAAATCAGGAAGAAAATTCATGCCTTGTATTAAGGAAAATGTATTATTTCAAATGACACATGAACCTACAAGGGAAAATGAAATATTAGATCTTCAGCTTATTAATGAGGAAAATTGTGTACAAAATGTGAACATAGGAGAGACCTTTGGTAATAGTGATCACACGATTGTACGCTTCTCATTGTATGTTGAAAGTGTAGGAACCAATAAAACATTGATTCCAAATTTTGCTAAAGGAAATTACAATGAGTTCAGGATCTTCCTGAATGAAATTCACTGGGAAGACTTATTGAAGGGCTTAGATGCTTATTAAATGTGGAGAATGATAAAATATAAACTATTTCATGGTCAGGATAGGTTCATTCCCAATAGGCAAATTAGATTAACCAGGGTTAAGCACCCTTCATGGCTGACCGGGGAAGTAAAGCATTTTCTGGAGTCAAAGAAGCAGGCATTCAAGAAACTAAAAGATTATAACTCTGCGGTAAACCTCAAATCATATCAAATAGCTAGAAATAAAGTTAGGCGGTGTGATAGGACATCTAAAAGACTAGCTGAATCCAAATTAGCTCGAGAATGTTCAACAGGTAATGCAAAGAGATTATTTAGCTTCTACAAATTTAAGGCTAAAAAGTGTAGTGTAGGACCACTGGAGGTAGATGGAGAAATAGTGGTTGATGATTGTGTTATTTTGGAATCCCTAAGCAAGCAATTCTCATCAGTCATTACGAAAGATAATTCTGGTACAAAAGAAACAACTGAAGATTATGCCATAACAGATGATAGGCTGGAGGATCTTACAATAACTACAGAAGCTGTGGAAAAGCAGTTGCAGAATATACAACCTAATAAAGCTTCTGGACCAGACGATATATATGCTAGGATCTTAGTAGATTGTGTAAAAGCTTTAGCAGTTACCCTGGGTATCATTTTCAGGCGGTCTATGGAATATTCTGAAGTACCTGAAGATTGGAGAAATGCAAATGTAGCACCAGTTTTCAAAAAGGGAAGCATGAAGTGTGTAGGAAACTACAGGCCAGTCAGTTTGACCTCAATAATTTGCAAGGTACTAGAAAATCTGGTTAAATAGAATGTTCAGATTCATCTTGATAGGCACAATCTTTTAAGGGGTACTCAACATGGATTTTGATCTCGAAGGTCTTGTTTAGCTAACCTATTGGAGTTCATGGGGTATGTTACTAAAGAAGTAGACAATCAAAGCAGGATGGAAGTTGTGTACTTAGACTTTCGCAAAGCTTTTGATACAGTTCCACAAGGAAGGCTAATTCATCAACTACAGCAATATGGGATTGTTGGACAAGTTCTAGGTTGGATTGAAGCATGGTTGAGGGGAAGGAAACAAAGGGTAGTGTTAAATGGATGTTAATCGGATTGGATGGATGTTCTGAGTGGAGTACCACAGGGCTCTGTTCTAGGGCCACTTCTCGTTGTCATCTTTGTGAATAACATTGAGGTAGGACAGAGGAATAGAGTGTTCAAGTTTGCTGATGACATCAAGCTGGTAGGAGTGGCTAACAGTAGTGATCACTTTAGTAATATTCAACTAGACTTGGAGGACCTAAAAAGTGGGCTGATCAATGGCAAGTGTCTTTCATCTATGATAAGTGTAAGGTTATGCATTTGGGGTCTGGAGGTGAGATTTTCAGATATGCAATGGGAGGAATGGAATTGGATGTTATTGAAGAGGAAAGAGACTTGGTGTGTTGGTTGCAAAAGACCTTAAAGCAGAAAAAAACAATGTATCTCAGCTAGGAACAGGGCGCTCAGAATGCTGGGACTCATTTATATAATTTTGAGATATAAGAGCAAGGAAGTCGTGAAAAAAACTGTACTTAGCATATGTGCGACCCCACTTGGAATATTATGTACAAGCATAGAGCCCCTACCTAGAGAACGATATAGATATGTTGTGAAGAGTGCAGCGCAAAGACACTAGACTCATCAGTGGAATAGGTAACTTAGAATATGGAGAAAAGCTTATGGCATTAGATATGTACTAACTCAAGTTTAGGAAATTAAGGGGGATATGATTGAAATATACAAAATTGTGATAGGGCTATGTCAGGTCAATTTGAATGATGATCTTCGGTTTAAAGTATCACATAGGAGTCATCAATTCAGGTTAGACAAGATGAGGTGTAGAACAGTTAAGCGACAACAGGTCTTCAGTCAAAGGGTTGTTGATGAGTGGAATAGGCTGCCTGCTGATATTATGGGGGGTTCTTCATTGAATGTATATAAAAGCAGGGTGGACAAATTTTTTTAGACGGGCAATTCTTGTTTTCGAGTTCTAATTTGTGATGGATAGAGTGAGATTTATGCTAAGTGTGCACGGCACAGACCTCTTTAAGCTGACATGGATGCAGTTTGAAAATTATTCGCAAGGCATTCAATCCACATGTGTTAAGAGGGACCAAGGGAATAGGGCTCGATAGCCAGGGTAGATAGGCATTGATGGGTGTGTTGGATGTTGGTGGATGGTTTCTTTAAGATGTGGTGATGGTTGGGGTGGGTCTTTTTCCGGGCTTATGGTGTCTTCCATTTACAGACTTAACTAGATGGGCCCTTGTGGCTCTTATTAAGTGTAAACACTTTATGAACCCTCATTATTTGCATACACTGTATCTGCCGCGGTCAATTAATGCGGCTGCTATCGTCCATGTTTGTATGATCAGTACGGTTTTCCAGCAGGGGATATTTTCCATGTTACCTGCGGGGGCATTTGCTCACTCAGTCGCCGATTTTCCCTCGCAGTGACTACATACATATCCCTATACAAGTCGTGTCCAGCACCGTTTGTGGTACCACTACCAGAAAACATAAAGACATGATGAAATATTCATCATCACGTAGCGCCTACCCTTAAGGCTTCCTTGAGTGGCATGGTAATAATATAAGAACAAAGACATAGGGCTTCTATGCTAGGTGTACGAAGAAAGGAGCTTAGCTTACTGACCTCCACTTAACCCTAAAAAGCTTAGCTAAGTAAGCTCATTTTGTGCACTGCAAGGGCATCGTGGCAGGTTTGATAAAGACTTATGCACACGCAATCTATATTGGCTCAAACCCCACGGCTTCCGCCGTCTATAGCATATGATAAATCATGCAACCATAGAGTAAAAGGAGTGCGATATAATACGATCTATTGCTAAAATGACTGGTCGATAAAAAATCAACATTGATATGCATATTTTCCTTATGTAATTCATGTTCTAACTTGGTATGTGCTGCATACCTTGATTAGATATCATGATAAAAATAGTAATTGAAAGTTAATATTCTTGACTGTGCACCCTCTGTCTGCTCCATAACCCTCGCCGGGCCGGCCGGCAACTCTAACTGCGCCGGGCCGGAGGGCTCTTGAAAACAACCAACCCAATAACTTTTGATCTACACAAGCTGGGATGATATGCAAAACACCGTTAAAATTAAAGCTCAAAGGTCATAAAAGACATAAAGACATAAAAGATCAGTGCAACTATGAGCCACAAGGGCCCTTCTTGGTTGCACTCTGGACACTGAGCCAGCTGCCCACCAAATCCGTCGATCAGCCCTCCCTGGAATACTGAAAAGCAAGCCCTCTTTTCTTATTATGAGCGTCTATGTTGTTTTTGAAGACGTTCAGTGTGTTGCTATTGACAATGGTTTCCGGCAGCTTGTTCCAATGTTCTGCTACCCTGTTGGTGAAGAAAGACCTTGTTCTGCTGTGATTAACTTTAATTTTGAATTGATAACCTCTAATTGCATCATTTCTGTTAAATTAAAACATTTCCCTGAGATATTCCTGTTCCGGACATAAACAAATTTAAAGACCTCGATGAGATCTCCTCTCAGCCTTCTATATCTAAGTGAAAACATATTCAATTTCTTCAATCTTTCCTCATATGCCAGGTTGCTTATACAATTAAACATTTTTGTTGCCCTCTTTTGCACTTTCTCTAAAAGCCAGCAATCTTTTTCATAACTAGGGGACCAACCTTGGACACAGTATTCCAAATGTGGCCCGACATATGCACAGTAAAGCTTCCTGATGACTTCCTCACTTTTGTATGATACATTCCTATTTATTGCCCCAAGCATTCTTAGTGCCTTCTTCCTGGCTTCTTTGGTCTGTTCTGATGCCCCCAATTTTGTGTTCAAAATAACACCTTAGTCCTTCTCCTGCTGAGTCTCAGATAGTACTTGGCCACCCATCAAGCATGGAGCCTTCATATGCTGCCTACCTACATGCATGATTTTGCACTTATCACAATTAAATTTCATTTGCCATTTTTCTGACCACTTCACAAGCTCGTCTAAGTCTTTCTGCAGCGAGACCTGCTCATTGTGTCCTGTTATTGACCTAAAGACCTTCAAATCATCCGTAAATTGTAAAACCTTACTGCTTAGGCCACTTTCAATGTCATTTACAAAAATCATGAACAGTAGTGGCCCCAGTACTGACCCCTGGGGGACTCCACTAAGAACATTTTGCCATGATGACTTTGTACCATTTAGCATCACTCTCTGCTATCTATCTGAAAGCCACAACTCTATGCATTTTAGGATGCTACCTGCAATACCATGGACCTGAAGATGCATCATTAACCGTTTATGGGGTACTTTGTCAAAGGCCTTACTGAAGTCAAGATATGCTACATCTACCTGATTTCCCTGATCAAATTGTTCTGTAGCAAAATTCAAAAAGTCCAAGAGATTTGTGAGATGGTCATGGACAACCCGAAACATATCTTAGTTGTGCTAATTATTATCTTGTGCATTATTAATTACTTGTGGTCTTGTTTAACTAACCTTTTAGAGTTCATGGAGTATGTTACTGAAGAAGTAGACAATCAAAGCAGGATAGATGTTGTGTACTTTGATTTTAGCAAAGCTTTTGATAAAGTTCCACATGGGAGGCCAATTCATCAACTACAGCAACATGGGATTGTTGGAAAAGTTATAGGTTAAATTGAAGCATGGTTGAGGGGAAGGAAACAAAGGGTAATGTTAAATGGATGTAAACATGATTGGAAGGATGTTCTGAGTGGAGTACCACAGGGCTCTGTTCTAGGGCTACTTCTCTTTATCATCTTTGTGAATAACATTGAGGTAGGGCTGAGGAATAGAGTGTTCAAATTTGCGGATGACATCAAGCTGGTAAGAGTGGCAAACAGTTGTGATCAATCTAGAAATATTCAACTAGACTTGGAGGACCTAAAAAAGTGGACTGATCAATGGCAGATGTCTTTCAACTATGACAAGTGTAAGGTTATGCATCTGGGGTCTGGAGGTGAGACTTTCAGATATAAATGGGAGGGAGGGAACTGGATGTTATTGAAGAGGAAAGGGACTTAGTTGTGTTGGTTTCAAAAGACCTTAAAGCAGAACAGCAATGTAGCTCAGCTAGGAACAGGGCACTCAGAATGCTGGGACTCATTAATAGAAGTGTGATGTATAAGAGCAAGGAAGTCATGAAAAAAAACTGTACTTAGCAGTTAGCATACGTGCGATCCCACTTGGAATATTCTGTACAAGCCTGGAGCCCCTACCTACAAAAAGATATAGACAAGTTAGAGAGAGTGCAGCGCAAAGCAACTAGACTCATCAGTGGAATAGGTAACCTAGAATATGGAGAAAGGCATGTGGCATTAGATATGTACTCACTCAAGTATAGGAGATTAAGGGGGGACATGATTGAAATGTACAACATTGTTAAAGGACTAGATCAGGTCAATTTAAATGGCGCTCTTCAGTTTAGAGTATCACATAGGGGTCATCAATTCAGGTTAGACAAGTTGAAGTGTAGGACAGTTAAGCGACAACAGGTCTTCAGTCAAAGGGTTGTTGATCAGTGGAATGGGCTATCTGCTGATGTTGTGGGGAGTTCCTCATTTAATGTATTTAAAAGTAGGGTGGATACATTTTTTAGACAGGAAAATCTTGTTTTTGAGTTCTAATTTGTGATGGGTGGGGTGAGATGTATGTTAAGTAAGTGTGCACGGCACAGACCCCTTTAAACAGGCATGAATGCAGGTTGAAAATTATTGATAAGGCATTCAATCCACATGTGTTAAGAGAGATCAGGGGAATAGGGCTGGAAATCTAGGGCAGATAGGCATTGATAGGTGTGTGGGATATTGGAGGACTGGTTCTTCAGGATGTGGGATGGTTGGGGAGGGTCTTTTCACCAGGCTTATATTATCTTCCATTTACAGACTTAACTGGATGGGCCCTTGGGTCTCTTATTAAGTCTAAACGCTTTATAACTTTATATAGGGTGTACCTAGCAGTGGATTCAGCACCTTCCTTCGAGATGTGATACTGATGAGATTGTCTATGGTAGCACAATGGGTATGATGGAAGGAGTTTGTAATTGCTGAGTGTGTTATGCAATAGCAAGTGAGTCTCTTATTAAGTCTAAATGCTTTATAACTTTATATAGGGTGTACCTAGCAGTGGATTCAGCACCTTCCTTCGGGATGTGATACTGATGAGATTGTCTATGGTAGTACGATGGGTATGATGGGAGGAGTTTGTAATTGTTGAGTGTGTTCTGCAATAGGAAGTGAGTCTCTTATTAAGTCTAAACGCTTTATAACTTTATATAGGGTGTACCTAGCAGTGGATTCAGCACATTCCTTCGGGATGTGATGCTGATGAGATTGTCTATGGTAGCACAATGGGTATGATGGGAGTAGCTTGTAATTGTTGAGGGTGTTATGCAATAGCAAGTGAATTGGTGCTAGATAGGCTGCGATATATAGCTTCCTAGGAACTTGAGGTAAGGGATTGATTGGGGTGAGAGTATGTACCTTTCTAGTACCTTTTCCAGATAGGCTTAACCCAGATGTGCCCCTGTGGCTCTTATTAAGCCTTAAAACTTTATGACTTTATGACTTTATGACTTGTGTATTGGTAACGATAATGGCGTCACCGGAGGTCATCTTAGGTCAATATACGAACCTAGACTTAATTAATGGGAAGGTTAAAAAGCAGAATTTGTTTTCTTTCGGCATTGTTTGTTTCCAGAATTGGCATAGATAACTGCATTTATATTGATCATAGCATAAAGGATCAAGACAGGGTAGGTCAGATTGGGATTGATCAGGCTTGAAAACCAGCATCCGAACTATGTATGTTTCAGGCACAGGGAAATGTCATTGGAAAGCCATTATAACTTGGAGCTCATATCACGGCATATTTCTTCATTTTCTACCGGGGTCAATAAGGGTCATGACAGGTTAGCAAATGACATGACGTTCATCTTGGGGAATGGCCTGCAGAATATGAATATATATGCTCCTGGTCGTTTCAACAGAACGATTCAAGCAAAATACGTGCATCTGTTTGGTATCCGAAAATCCTAGGGTCAAGTCATGTCATGCCGTATGGTCAGATGAAGTCAGTTCACGTTTGAATAATACCGGTACATCACTTTTGAGGTATACAATTTGTGTTCCAAGAAGAACTAATCTGACGCTGAAACATATTTTCCCACTGTCAAGCTTCTGACTTTGTGACATGACCTTAGGTCACGCTGGGACAATATATAGATTGAGAAAGTGATCATCTTCGTCCTCCGCCTAGATGTGCACTGCTTTGAAAATACTCTCATAGAAAGGTCAAATAAGGTCAGATCACACGAGGTCGTATCATTTTAGATCATTGGTTGGCCACCGAATTTCAGGTCGTATGACTTAGGTGAAACCAAACTCACACATGACTTCACGAGGAGAAGCAACATTCGATATAAGATGGCATGTGGAATATATATGATACCCCGGACGTCGTGTTATTGCCCTTTAGCACATATTTTAAAACAGAATGCTTATTACTTGTTCTTTATCATTTTATGCGTAAAAAATGTCCACCAACTCAATTATTCCCACTCAATACGGTAAAATAAACGTGGAAATTGACCAAATATTCAGGTTAGTAAGCCTGACGTGACATCAAATTTCAAGATGGCAGGAATTTGGCTTATAACGGCACGATCATAGTTCGGTGTTAATGTTAATGTGCATCTACTCCGAATGTGGGCACTTGGAATATTTAGCAACATTACTCTTCCAAGATCAATTAAATGTTCCGACCTTGACCTAAAGTTGGTAGGAGACATGCAAGGCAGATGCATTAGAAGCTGCTGAATGTTCTGCGTGTACTCATTCAACCGTCATCCCAGAACAATAGTGAGGAGAAGGAGGAGGGAGTGATTTTTTTAGGCATGCCGGACCATGAAGGTCATTTGCGCCGCCTTTAAAGCGAGTACGTTACATGTCTGTCTATAAAGCGAGCGTTTGTGATCAAGGTGCAGGCAAATGGACATTTACGTTAAGGAATTTTACGCTAGTTGCGTGATATTTTAGGTGCTGAAGGCGGGGGTCTGGGTTGTGGACAGCTCCCTGATGTCTAAATGGTTTAGTTTTACTTTACTCCTCCACAAAATAAGTCGTAGTTTGGGTGGGGTTGGGGGTGTTTTGAGAGTGGCGAGAAATTGATTTTGTCAGGGTGCCGGCTTTGGCCTACTCTTCTCGAAGAGCACTGAGGGATCTTTACCGTGCGAACAAGGAGGTACTTGTCCACACCGCCTATCACGCCGGCCGCCGCGTGTTGGTTGTTAGTAGCGGGTTAGTCTAAGCATGCCATGCAGGGTTGTCAGTTGGGTTATTACGGTGTTTTGCAATTCGGCTCTTATACGTCCGCTGTACCTCTGGGTAGCCGTTTACGTTATGGGTTGCTAGGCAAATCGGCTCATCTACGTCCGATGGCTCCTCTGGGTAGTCGTTTTACGTTATGCTAATTTTTATTTATTTTTGTTTATGTTTTCCTAAAGCAAGTCGGCTCATCTACTTCCGACGGCACCGCTAGGTAGCCATTTATGTCTAATTGAGAAGTAAATCGGCTCATGTACGTCCGACGCCATGCGGGGATGGCTATTTACGTGTTTCCTATGAGTGTTTCGCGGTCATGCATTGCGAGTTGATGTGAGTGTTGGTGGTGTGGTGCCTACAGTGCTCCTGCTAGCTTTGTGGCATACAGATATTCAAATAGCAATTGAAGGAGTTCTGGGTGCTTGTCACCGAGAAGCGATGAAAGCGATAGGGTGATGCCCTCTTTTTGGCAGAATGCCTTAAGAGGTTGTCTTCGAGAGCTAAAGCTACTACAGTCTAGCAGGATGTGGCCTATGCTTAACGTGGTGTTGCAGGTGCCGCAGTGCGGTGTTGTACACTGGTCACCCTCTAATTCAGGATGTGTTAGTTTTGTGCAACCAGTTCTAAGTCTAGTGAGGATGACCTCTTACTGTCGGTGAGATTGATTTGATGTGTTCCATGTACCTATTGTTGGTTTGATTGCGTGGGTGTGGTTGGGTTTATGTTGTGTTGAGTTGTGTTGTGTCCATGTGTTCTGTTGATGTTGGCGAATGTGGCGTTGTAGGACTGCGTTGCAATCGTCTACCGATTATCCCACGCTAGGGTAATTGTTCAAAGCTAAGGCTTGCTTTGCGAGCCGGTCTGCTTCTTCGTTACCTGGGATGTTGGCTTGGCCCGGAATACAGAGGAAGGAATAGTTCATGTTTACGTTATGGGCCAGGAGTTGCTGGATTCTATCAATGAAGTGATGTGGACAGTCGTGGGTGGTGCTAATTGACTGGAGGACAGATTTGGAGTCCGAGCAAATTACTACGTTTCTAGCTTTACGTCCCGTGAGAATGGTGATAGCGGCCAGAATGGCCATTGCTTCAGCGGAGCAGATGGAGAAGTTATCCGGTAGACGCTTGGAAAGTCTGAGACCTGGTCCAGTGATGCCGATGGCTACCTTTTCCTCGTGTTTCGACCCATCCGTGAATACGAGTGATATGTGTTTGTTGTCATCGGCGAATTTGTGGAAGAGGCCAAGAATTTCCGCCGATGTGATAGTGGATTTCTTCTCCGAGAGCAAGTGCTCGACCTTTAGTTGACTGAAAGTCCAGAATGGCCTAGTGGGCGGTCGAGTTGTAGTGGATGGCATTGCGAAGTTCAGATCTGAGAGAGACGTGGAAATCTGAATGCTATATGGTAGAAGTTTGCGCGCAAATCGGCTCTTGTCGTATCTGTCAGGCGTAAAGCAGCGCTGTGCTGGATGATTTTTAATGGATTTGATTTTGATGTGGTAGCGGCACAGCTGTTGTGTCCTCCGAACGTGGAGTGGGGGCGTGTTTGAGTCCACTAGAAGACTGGCTATCGGTGTGGTGCTGAGGGCACCTGTGGCTGCTCTGATGCAGCGGTTTTGGATGATTTCTAAATTTCGGCTCTGGCTTTCTGAAATGGTGGCACAAATGATGCTGTTGTATTCTAGGATGGGTCGTATGATTGTTGTGTACAGTCGCAGTAGTGTTTTCCTGTCTCCGTCCCAGTCTGTGCCTGCAAGTGCACGTAGTACGTTGACGCGCTCCGCGCATCGCTTCGAGATGGAGGTGATGTGGGTGTTGAAACTGAGTTTTTCGTCTAAATGTACTCCTAAGAACTTGAAGCATTTCACCTGTTCGATGGCATTGCCATCGATTTGAAGTAGAGTTTTGGGTGTTGGGCGGAGACGACTATATGTGACAATGGCCGATTTTTCTGCGGACAGGGTGAAGCCCCAAGTTTTGCACCACTTTGCAATGTGGTCTGCTTGAATGTTTTTTTTCAGCTTTCAGGAAGCAATGTGATGTTGTCAAAATGGCTATGTCGTCCGCGAAAAGTGAGTATTGAAGTGAAGTGTCGGTGTGGTCAGCAAGTATGTGTTTGATCATGATGATGAAGAGGCTCGGGGAGAGCACGCTTCCCTGATCCAGGCCCTGCTCCTGTGTTGTGGTGTTTGATGTGATACTGCCGCATCGGACCTTAAGGGTCCTGTGTCTAAGGAAGTTGAGAATGAAGTGTGCCATGTGTCTGCGTAGGACTATCTTATGGAGTTTGTGTGTCAGTGCGGATTTGTGTACTCGGTCGAATGCGGCAGTGATGCCCAAGTTGCCAGCTACTGTTGTGCGTTTGATGCGTAGACCACTTTTTAAGTCATGCACTAATATAATGAGATTGTCTATAGTTGATTTTTGACGCTGGAAGCCGCACTGAAATTCGTCGAGTAGGTCGTTGTGTTCTAGAAATTGCCTCAATCGTGTGTTGACCATGCGTTCGACTAACTTCCTAGCACAGCTAGTAAGTGAGATGGGTCTATAACATTTTGGGGTGGAGTGATCTTTGTGCGGCTTTGGCAATGGAATGACTACGCTCTCTCGCCAGGATGCGGGAAACGTGTCGCTTTCGTACAGTTCATTTATGGCCGCTAGTAGGTACGTTAGAGAGTTTTTGCTAAGTCGTTTAAGAAACTGGTAATGGATGTCGTCCGGCCCAACCGACGTGTTTCCGCACTTGCTGAAGGCAAGGTGTAATTCGTGCATAGTAAACGACTGATTGTAGATTTCTCTATTGCTAGAACTAAAATTTGCTTTGCAGGCAAGGGCGTCTAGAGCGCTTACTATAGTGGTGTCGTAGTTGCTGTTGCCAGTTACGCTGGCGTAGTGTAGTTTAAAGTAGTCTACGACTTGTTGTCGGTCAGTGATGTGCTGTCCTTTCACCGTCAGCTGGGGAAGGGGCCTGGTAGTGGGCGTTTCAGGTTGAAACGCTTCATCAGGTCCCAGATTCTGCCGGTAGGGGTGAACCTGTTGAATTGAGAGGCAAAAGACTGCCAACAGTTTTGTCGTGCTTTTCTAATTGTGTACCGGTAGTGTTTTTGAGATTGTCTGTATGCTGATAGGTGTGCTTCGCACACGCATCTTTTGAATTGCTTGTGGGCACGGCGCCGTGCGGTGATTGCCTTTTGACAGTCCGGGCTCCACCATGACGTAGATGCTTTTTTCCTAGGTTTGTTACTTTTTGGGACTGAGTCTCGTGCTGCTGAGCTGATGGCCCTTAGGATTGTCTCGATCTTACTGGTCTCTGAAGTTTGTAAGGTTGAGGTCCACATGTTCCTCGAATTTAGTCCAGTCCGCTCTTTTCAAGTTCCAAGATTGTCTAAATAGCTTAGCGTGGTGGATAGCGTCCGTGCTGAACCTAATTGTGATTGGGTAGTGGTCGCTTAGCCCGGGAACGTCTGAAACTAACCAGTCAAATAGTGAGCTAAGTCGTTGGGAGCAGCACTTTAAGTCAATGCAACTGTCCGATCTTCCTAAGGTCGGGTTGTAGCGGGTGGCGGCCCTGGTGGTAAGAAGTACTAGGTTGTGGTCCGAAATGAACTGGTGAATTTCGCGCCCTCTAGCGTCAGTCTGGTCGCTTCCCCAGGAGGGGTGTTTAGCATCAAAGTCTCCCATAATGAGAACTGGTGGAGGGGCCTGAAGCAGCAAGTCGCTCAGCTCCTGTGGTGTGGGTGTTTCAGCTGACGGCGAGATGCATAGTGAAATGACTGTGGTTTGGCAATGGGAAATTTTGAGGCCGACTGCTACGCAATTCAGGGGAGTATTTAACGTTACTCGACGGTGAGGTATGCTGTTTGAAATGAGTATGGCTGCGCCCCATTTCCTATTTGGGCCGTTTACGTTGTCGACATGCCAAGTGTAATCTGGGATTTTGTTCCAAGTGGAGTCAGAATCTCGAAAGTGAGTTTCTTGGAGCGCAGCTAGTAATGGTTTTTGTGGCAAGCATTCATATTTGAATTATATGAACTTGCCTGGAAGACCTCCGGTGTTCCACTGCAGAAAAAGTCCCATTGCTGAACGCGCTTAGTGACTGTTGGTGTTCCTATACCGGGGTGGTGTCGGTGTCAGTATCGAGTTGGGGAGAAAGGTTGAACCGGTGAACGGAGAGAGGGTTGGGAGGTGATCCAGGCAGGGGTGGTAGCCTGGACCTGGTGGCACGGGTTCTGAGAGGTGATTGGGTACAGTGGCGGCGTGATTTGCGCTTGGGAGGCGCGGTGGGTTCGGATGGGATTCGTTGGTCTGGAGTTGTGGGTGCGGCGGGCTTTGAAGGAGTGGTAGGTTCAGTCTGAGTGTTGGCCTCAGACGAGGTTTTAGAGTGGGTTTGGGTGGGTATGCAGGAGGTGGTGGGAGGTTCGGTTTGGCAGGAGGTGGTGGCCGTGGACTTGCGGGTTGTCTGGGTGGATGTTGTGGTGGCCTTGGTTCTAGGCCTTGGCTTGGGCCGGCCGGATGGGTGTGGTAGGGGCCGAGGCCCTGGAGGAGGCAGTGGAGGGAAGGCTTCAGGGTGGCGAGGTGGGCCCTGGCCGGTTGGAGGCGGTGGCGTGAAGGGGTATGGCCAGGTCCCGTGGGGGATAGGTGGGCACCGGTGGGGATGGGGTGGGGACCGTGTCTGGGTCTGATGTGTGTTGGAGGAGGGATGAGGCGGGGTGGATAGTGGAATGGTGGTGGGCATGGGCCGGGTCTGAGATGGGGTGGGAAGGGAAGAAGGCCCATTCCTCTGTGGGGTAGATGTGGGAAGCCGGGCCCGCGATGGAAAGGGTGTGGGAGGAGGCCGGGTCGAGAGTGAAGGGGATGTGGATAAGGGCCAAGTCTGAAATGGAGTGGGTGTGGGAGGAGGCCAGATCCTGGGTAGGGTGGGGTGGGAAGGAGTGGTGATCGGTGAGGTCGAGGGGCGGTGGGCCTGGGAGGTCGGGGATCGGTGGGGCGGTTGAGGCGATGGTCGGAGGAGCGTTGAGAATGGAGGTGTGCCGGGTTCCGGGAGCCGGCTGCTGGTGGGATGGTTGGGGGGTGGGAGCTGGTGTAGGAGGGTGTGTGGGTCTAGGTGTGGAGAGCGTCGCTGCGTAGCTTCGCCCGGCGGTAGGTGCGGTGTGGAGTGGTGCAGTTGTGGCTGTGTGAGTGTCAGTGGTGGTGTGGCGTAGGTGCTATCGTGCTGTTGCGTGTGGCACCCGGTGAGTTGCCGCATGCCGGCACACCTCCCCCTCGTATGCCCACTTGGGGCAGTCGGGGTCGGTGGCGGGGTGCGGCCCATCACAGCCTGCACACTTCCTTTCGGAAGAGTTGCAGTCGGATGCCGCGTGGTGACCGGCGCACTGGCTGCATCTGGGAGTTGGTGACGCGCATGCACGTTTGCCACGTCCATAACGCAAACAGAACCGGCACCGTAGTGGCAGAGGCACGTAGAGGCGGACCTCGTCGTCCAGGAGGGCTGAGGCGTCGAATAGTGCGGCGATGCTGTCAAGTGGTAAGCTATCCAGCTCTGGGGCGCAAATATAGCCGCGGCTGGCGTTCAAGGCGCGGTGTAACGTGAAGGAGCAGCGCTGGTTGTTAAAGGTGGATGTGTTTAGTAGAGTTTGTGTGTCCGCGCTGCTCTGTGTTTGGACTATGATGTGTGTGGTGTGCATGTGGACCTTGAAGTGTGTTGAATTAAGGAATGTGTCTGAGTGTCCTCTCGAGAGTGAAAGGAAACTCCTGTGTGAAGAACAATAGTTGGAGTATTGTACCTATGTACCTAAATTTTAATATACCCATGCATCTAGTTGCCTAGGTAGGTAACGCATGGAAGCCTAAAATAGCCCCCGGTGGTAAATTGGAAGGGTAAAATTAAGAGACGTGAGTAAACTTGGCTTATGCCCCCAACATATATAAGCCATTTGAGCCTAACCGCTGGGTTCTAGCAGATAAAAAAGGTACCGCCATTCAGGTATCGAGAATTTAGATTTTCCGCCCATCTGCCGGCCAGCACCTACCACGGCTGCACCCAAACGACGGATCCAGAACAATGTATCTACACAAAAGTAACAAACGGACATACAGAGGTTGTCATACACTTAGTTTCTGGCCATCCTCTCCACGTCCCCTCCCCCTCACCATCTTCTCCAGGGTCCCCTGGAAGCTGGTGTACTGGATCGTCGCCCCGTTGCTCCTCTTCCCCAGCAGTGACATCAGCGCCTCGCCGCACTCAGCAGCGGTCTTTGTGTCTTCTCTTCCCTGTCTCAGGAACGGTGATTTGTACCTTGAAGAGAGGATGGATCTTGGGGAGGAGGGTGGAGCTGTCCCTGGCAAACAGCATCTCGGACTTCATCCTCTTCACCTTCTCCTTGTCCTCCAGATCCTCCCTGGCCAGATACGTATCCACTTTACTGGCGTCGGTGAAAGGTCCCCCCTTGGACTTGAGGAAGTCCAGGATGTCCAGCCTCCTCTCTTCCTTCCTCTTGGCTAGCTCCTGCTTCTCATCAGATCCCTTCTCCTGATTCCTCTTCATCTTCTCGCTCCACATCAGCTTCAGTTCCTTGACATCCTCCATCTCCTTCTTGTAGCTTCGGAAGTTGTCCGGCTTGCTTTCTCTCAGGGCCTGGGTCTTCTGGAGTATGATGGACCTGCTCACTGCGTTCAGGTTCTTGAGCTTCTCCAGCCTGTGGTCCACCTTACCACAGATCCTCTCCATTCCAATGTTATGGACTGGAGTGTCATCTATGTTGACTGCCTGCTCCCGGATGGGAAACTGAGGAGGGAAGGCTTCCTGATCTATGCCATAATCCCTTCGCTGCCTGGCCAGCACAACCCTCAGCTCTGCCATGGTGAGGTTTGCCAGCTTGATCGCCTCCTCCCTGTGCTGCACTGCCATACCGACCACGGTCTCCACCACCTCCTGGCCGTAGTTCTCCTTGACGCCGGTGAACAGGTCCTGCCCCACCCCATCCAGCATGGGCCTGACACAGCTGAAGAACTCCATGTCCACAGGTCTCGCCATGCTGCTGTAGAGTCCCTTGTAGAACGCGGTGAGGCTGCTGTGGGTGGCCCCCTCCTGGATAGTGATGGCGTAAAAGGGCTCCACCAGGTGCAGGCTGAGGGTGGCCCACACCACCAGGACAGCCTTCAGGTAAGGCAAGTCCATGACCTCCCTGACCAGACAGGCCAGTCTGTTGTTGATGTCCGGGAACTGCTCCAGGAAGTCGCTGATGTTGTCGAAGTTGTAGATGGCGATGGCCGCGGCCTTGGACAGGCAGCCAAACCTGGCGTCCTTGTAACAGAACAAGTTCCCCTCCAGGTCCCTCTCCTTCAGGAAGACCGTGTACTCTTTGTTCCGGTTCCATGGTTTGTGACTGTATTCTGGAGCGACCAAACGCAGGATCATATCGAGAGCCTGCCCTGCCAGACTGGAGTTCTTGGAGTCATAGTCTAGATCCACCATAAAACCCTTCACTACTTGCTCCGTCTTCATGTCTAACTCCACCAGCCTCATGACCTTGTTCATTCCAGCAGCGAATCCCAGGGTGGTGTGTGTGCCGCAAAATATTTGGCCCGCTTTGGTCTCCAGACTGTGCATCTCTGCCATCAGTGAGGCAATCCGCTTGTTGTGTTCAGTACTGTCGGCAATATGCATGTCCACCTCATTGTACAACTCCGCAGATGTCATGCCCTTGCACACCGCCATGATCTCCATGCCCATGTCGACCTGCATGGCGACATCCTCAGCCTTTTCTCCGTAGATTGGAAGGATTGGAATGGGCAGAGGACAGCTCTGGCCCACGTGCAGTCCCTGGACAATGGACTGCCCCACCGTTTTCTTGCTGGTGCTGTCCGAGGCATGAGTGATGGTGCTGCCCTCCTGCTTCCCCTTCATGACCTCCTCTACCTCCCTGGACATCCCCTCCACCTCCTGCAGCTGGAGGGAGGTCCTGATGTTTCTGTCTGTGGGGGCGGTGTCTGCATCAAATGTGTTTTCATTCTCGTTGGCCATTTTCCAGTTCATTCCAAACATGGTGTTGGCAACGACCACCACGGCTCCAGCAGCTTCAGGAATTGACAGACCGAGGCCAGAGATATTTCCGCATGCTCTGTAGAAGCTGTCCTTCACCTTTCTCTCCGACTCCCTTATGTGCATGAACTTTTCAGGAAGAGGAGCGTGGCCTGAGTCCTCGGTTTGCTGGTATGTTTTCTTTTTCTTCTTGGGAGGCTCTGACTCCACCTCAGCTTCTCCCTCTGCTTCATCCAGCATAGTCTCCTCCTGTTCCTCTGGGGTATCCTCACCACTGTCACTGCTGGGACTGACAATCTCGCCATTCTCTTGAAGCACCTTCTTCACGGCATCCAGAGACTTGTACCTGAACTGGTCTGCCTTGTCTTTCTTATACTGATCATGAGCTTCCTGCTGTCTCTGATTCTTCAGCCAGATGTGGTAGAAGACGGGGTCGCACCGGTTGTCACAGTCCTGCAGCCTGGGGCCCTTCTGATCCTCGTAGTACTTGACATCTCTGTCCGTCATCTTCAGCCCCCACTCCTCCCGACATTTGTTCCTCCTGGTTGCCATGTCAGCGTAGACATCGAAGAGCTGATCTTTCTTGTCAAACAACTTCATAAACAACTGAAAGTCGGCCTCGTTGGTCCTCCCTTGTGCCTGCCTCTGTTCCCCTTCACATACAGGCTATGAACGTTTGCCACCTGACTTTCTATTGCATCAACTGACTTACAGTACACAGTGTCGTGGTACCACTTGGCGAATATCTGCTTGGCCACCTCTCTCTCTCTCTCTCATCTTCGAAGTCAACGCTCCTTTCCTTCCACCTCAAGGTTGTACCTCAGCAACCCCACCACGCTTTTGTAGGTTGGCAGCTTGTTGGCAGGGCTGAAGTATTTAATCGGAGGGAAGTCATCATCAAAATCGTAGAACGGCCCGTCAGATCTGGTCTTGATGTTGCTGCCTCCCTGGCTCGCACCTTTGCTACTTCCCGCGCCACCAAGTTTCTCAGACATTTTTCTGAAAAAAGGCATTGCGTTGTCATTGATTTCATTTATGCCGCATTTCATTCGTAATTTACAAATGAAGGAAACGGCTTTAAAGTGAGCGGAACTTATCCAGATCTTACGGCGGATACGTTGGACCTCTTGCGCTGAAATTCGATCATTCTAAGCGCTGAAATTTATCCACACTGCCCCGAGAATCAGCTTCTCCTCGGGACACTGGCGACGGGAGGGGAGGGGGGAGGATCACCACCATTTAGTCGCAAAGTCTGCCGCTCAATGGCAACCGGCAACAGACGACCGGAGGTGCGGTCAGCCAATTTCCATTATGCCGAGTTTCGGCGCAGAGCTGCCACGGCGAATACCTGTGACGAGATTTCAGCACAGAGCCACTACGGCGGATATCGACGTCGAAATATTTGCACAGCCGCCACTATGGCGGATATAGGTATCCACCGCAACGCGTATTTTTTTTCCAATCTGGCCCTCGTGTCACAAGAACAGGCTGATTTTCGGCGAAACGCGGCTAAATTTGGGCGGAGGGTGATCGACTTTCAATTCGGGGCAATATCGCACATAAATTCGGCGCAGGAGGTTCAAAGTATCCGCCGTAAAAATGGAAATATTCCATACTGCCCGACGCCCATGGTAGGTGAACAATGCCTTGGCTCATCCTAAAAATGACCGCTACAAGGCCTAGCGGGGTGCGAAATCTCTCTCCCCGGTCCCCCCAAGTGAAATTTCCTTAGGCCTTGGTGCAGACCGTACGGCGTACATTCTGCTCCAAAGTTTTGAAACGTTCCATAGAAAAAGTGAATAAATTAAAAAAAGGAAAATAACTGAGAACACGCGACAAAGCGCCGCCTCAGAGCCCGTAAAATCTGCCCCCTCGACAAATGTACGGCGTTTGTTTGATTCCGACTATTTACAGCCAATGTCGCACACGCACCAGATTAAATTCTTATAACGTAATCGTTAAGTAAACGGTTGTTTCTTGAACACAGATATTTCAGATGCCTTAGATACCTGCTTTCAGATGCTTTAGGAAATGGTTCCGCAATCAGTAGAAATATATGCGTTATATGGTCAAGATACATTTCTACTGTAAAGCCATTTTAACGTACGCCATTCCTGGCGTTCTGCCCCATGTGTTCCCAACTGATCGTCAAATGTGATTTATTCATGGCGGGCACTTTATTTAAACCAATGAAACAATTTTATAGCCAGAGTGGCTTATATACACCCCTGGAATCAGATAGTACCACTCATGGCATCTGATTTTCATCTTCAGCTTTTCGGCCTGGTTATCACCGGGATCATGCATTGTATTTATATCGACAAAAACGGTGTGGATAAGCTAGACTGTCCCGGCTTACAGTCTTGTACGGCGGTACAGTATACCACCCAACTCCTAGCTTGAGCCTCGTGTGGCACATGTATTGCGGCGCAGTCTGACGTCCGCCTGGCGCTGCACGACACACTGGTGACGACGTGGCGCCGCCGTCGTCATGGTAAGTCACAGTGTGTCGAATTTCTCTGCTACTCGCTAATCATGAAAGATTGAGCCGCGCCGGGCATCTGTTTCGAGCGTGAAAATTGACGAGAATGTCGAATCTTACGTCGAATGTGGAACAACTTTCAGGACTAAAAAGCTGTGGTGCAACACGATTCGCCACCTGTCTACAAAACTGCATTCAAATTACCGCATTACTAAATTAAATTAAATTATTGCATTTAAAATAATGCTGCATTAATCACGATTCAACTACCGGCGTGATTGATTTCCTTTCATGCGTGGTGAAATCAATTCTCATTCATTTTCAATCATCACGTCTTCGAATCGTCTTCTAGTATGTTTCATTTGTGGTAAAGCCGGCCTCTGTTTGGAGTCTGGGGAAGTGTGTGCGGGTATGCTCCCTTATGCTCCCTTTCGTACACACTGGCACCGGCCACCAAGTGGGAGTTTGTCCGAGAGCGGTGTGGGAACGGTATTTATAGTTCAGTGGTGGGGACTTCGGTCGGGTTATGATACCGTGTTAACAGGGCAAGGCAGTTCAAGACAAGTATGGATATGACGCACTAGTGCGCGAATAAGAGAAAACGAGCATTCGTGACAAAGGCGCCAGGAGCTAAGTTTGCGGCAACGGAGGATGGAAGAAAGGGTTCGTGGGCTCAAGGTCAACGCCTCAAACCCATCTCTGTATTTTAGCCCAATGACCAGGATTTGTCTCCCACGCTCGCGAGCGCGTGAACTGCTGGTTCTGCTGTTCTGTGAACTGCTGACAACCTCTGGTTGTCTCGGGGCCCAGTGGTCTGCCACGTTTTTCCCTCCGCTGTGCCCAGATATCTTCCTCGGCTTTCTCTGTTGTGACATGCTCAATGTCATCGCAACGCACTGCTTTTCCCCAGCGCCTGTCCTCTCCACTTTGTATATCCCACTTCCTTACCTTGTGCCACGTTCTACCTGTTGGCAACCCCGCAGTCTATACTATGTCTTCTGCCTCGCCCTCCTTTTTGTCTTCCCTGTCCTCTACCTTAAATCCCGCAGCGTGGTAGAATAGGGAGAGTCCCATGGTAGTGGTAGACAAGGTATAGATGCATATGTACCTATAATTTTATTCCTGTGTTTCCACTCGTGTCTTGTCGTCAGAAGCTTCGCCCGATAGTTATCCCGGGTTGATGTCACACACAGCCTGTGGGTGTCGTTCCGGACTATCACCGGTGGCTGGATGGGATATCAGCACCGATATTAATGCTCCTGCCGCCTGGAAGGTCTCGTGCATCATACAGTATGCATACATATCTTCATAGTGTGTATATATGTATATATATATATATATATATATATATATATATATATATATATATATATATATATCACAAGGATGGTGACAGCATTCGAAAAGAAGCATGCTGAGGAATTGCTTTGATGAATCAAAGGGGGTCGCCGTCGCCTTCTTTGGTGGGTATAATTAAAAACGTTTTCTTTTCTGCTAGCTGTCGCAAGGTGACTGCAGAATACTTACTTGAGAGCTTGCAATTTATATGATACCCAGCGGGCGGACATAGAATACGTACGCTGGAGGACGGGGGAGGGGAGGGGCTGAGATTGCTTCTTCGTGACAACAGCCTCAATATCAATGATCCTGTTGGACGATTAAAATTGAGGTTGTTTCCTTTTTTCACGTGCATGAAGAGGATGTTTGGCAGACGTTTCAAAATAATTGATGTATTACTTCGGTTAGCCACGCCTCCAGGCGAGTTGTTGGTAAAACATGTTTTAAAAGGTGTACCCACTTCTATACATTCGCACGCTTCTCATCAACTACGCTGATAATAATTATATCAGGCGCACATGTGAGTTCCTGCTGGTCTGAAATGCACTTCCTTATCAATGGTAATCTGAAGGAGAGCTGAAAGGGGTGAGGTGTATTTTCCCAACTATACATCCAGATGCAGAACTTGAGACATCAAACTACTGCCAGAAGATTTGATCGGAACTTACGAAGTCTTTGGAGTGTTTAATGCATACAAAATCAAGGCGGCATCAGATGGACATTTCTTGGGAATGCTTTGTTTCAGCTGTCAATTTGCATAATTCGAGTAGGTCAGTTTTTTTTAGGTATATCGGATGGCGAGGATAAACCATATTCTGATGCCCCCGACTCCGCAACTGAATAATATTTTGGCGGAAGTGGTTTTCCTGATGAGTTTTATGGTAGGCGTGGACGTATTCCCCATGGGCTTAAAGCAATAGCTGTAAAAATGGTCATTAAATACTACGGATATTTGATAATCCTTTTATCCAGTAAATTTCCTCCATTTAGTTCCAACAATCTTCCCACAGAACGACATTGTTACGTCACGTGCATCTGACATCTGAATTATTTTTCGTTCGGACAGCCCTAGCCTACTTTCTTTTTTTTTACATTGGATCAATGGGAAGTAAAGGGAGCACCCTGATATAATTAATCGCCTGGAAATGTTCTGGATTGACAGACGCTTTTTAAAAAAAACAATATATGTACCTACTTTCATTTGATCCAAAACATCCTTTCGCTGAGTGTTGAACGATGTCCGATGACAAAATCAGTCACGAAGTGTAAGAGTAGCTAGGCCTTGAAGCTTCCCAAATTGTCTAATCTTCTTTGGCTCCTATATTCGCGTCTGTCGAACGATTGTTTTCAAATGTTGCTACATAGTTGCAGGTTGCTAGTGAGAAAGCTATGAAGTACGTAAATTACAATACATAAATTGTTGTTTTATCCGCGAAAGTCGGCCGGTTATTATTTTTGAACTTGGGGGGGGGGGGCACACAGATCACTACTGCTCCCCGCTCCTCGTAATAATTAGTTAGTTATTTTGGCTTTAGGGCGCTTCGACCAGAGTTGATCATTCGCGCCCTCATAATAGGGCGAAGCAGCAAGAAGTGTGGAGACATTCACATATCTGCATCCAACACATTGCTTCATGCATCCTAGTGATGTGGCCTGGATGCTAGGAGAATCGCGAGGATCCTCGTTCTCTCCCAATGTCTGCTGTTCTTGTTTATAGAATGCGATATTAACTTCTTCGACGTTTTAGACCCTCTAATGAATCACGGCAACAATATTAATGCATTATCCCAGCCGTGGAATATTTGTGCAGGCTGCATAAAGCATATATGGTTCTCATCTTACGAACCGTCTCGCATGTTACATTATCCACGCGCAACTACGTCATGGCATTTCATCACGATACGCAATGTTAACAAAACCTGGAAGGCAAAATAAATGCAAAAATAAATGGAACTGTATCAAATTTCGCACTGGTTAAGATAGATGAAAACAGTCTATAGTTTTCAGATAGAGAAGCTCAATGGGACGCTGTATGACCGACACAGTCGATGCGCCCGTGAGCCCAAATAACCAACCAGCCAACCAACGGCTGAAAGCAAAGTTGGATCTGGAGCATTCCCGACTCGGAGGTGTTTCATTACTCGCACACGAATATCAATCACTGTTTTTTCTGTTTGCTATTCAAGATCGTGCAGCCGAGCAACAGTAGCTTTTCGGAGCCATTCCAAGACGGCGGCCTCCACACTTCATGCCAAGGCGCCAACCTCCATTCACCGCTGCCTGTGTTTGTCTAAAGATAAGACGGATTCTGGGAACACCGGCCAAGGCAACCTGCACCGGACGTCCGACTGCTGGTGCCGGGCCGGCCACGTTATGCCACAACCTGCACCGGACGTCCGACTGCTGGTGCCGGGTCGGCCACGTTATGCCACCAGTGCCGCCATGTGTGCGGTGCCTCTCAGATGATGGACGTCCTGCTCAGATCACGCGGCATCCTGGCGGTGCCTCTCAGATGATGGACGTCCTGCTCAGATCACGCGGCATCCTGGCGGCGCGCTGGCCGCCCGGCACATCCTGCGTCAGTAATATATTCATGGCAGACAAAATAGTCGGTAATTTTACGACCGGCTGCGGCGTCGGGCCCAAGATTGTCGGCAGTGCTGCGTGTCGGTATGAATCAGCAGAATGGGTCGTAAGTATGGGTGCCGCGTCGCGCGGCCATCGTATGGACCCGTTCACTGGTGATGATCCAGATCCAGCCGACCCGGCACGTGACCGGCCAGCCGGGGACCAGGCGGCGGGATTAGGTCGTCACCAAAAACACCGACCACGTGTATTGCGCCATCGCCGAGAAGACGGAACGAGTGCATTACGCCGGCCGCCAGGTTAGTGATCAATTGTACGATAAATCGCTCCATGCATTGCGTCTGTCCAGAGAGATTCACTGCATGTGTGGTCACACCAACCACCTGCCGAGGCTTCTGAAAGCCGCTGCGCCACCACACACCGCCGAGTGACAGGCCGATAAGCCTGCAACTACGCCCTGCCGCACGTGGCATCGCGTCCACCTCACAAGATAACACACGCCTGCGGTCTGTCCGCCATCTCCTGTTGTGCTGTCCATCGCGTCCACCTCACAAGACAACACACGCCTGCGGTCTGTCCGCCATCTCCTGTTGTGCTGTCCATCGCGTCCACCTCACAAGACAACACACGCCTGCGGTCTGTCCCCAATCTCCTGTTGTGCTGTCCATCGCGTCCACCTCACAAGACAACACACGCCTGCCGTCTGTCCGCCATCTCCTGTTGTGCTGTCCATCGCGTCCACTTCACAAGACAACACACGCCTGCCGTCTGTCCGCCATCACCTGTTGTGCTGTCCATCGCGTCCACCTCACAAGACAACACACGCCTGCCGTCTGTCCGCCATCACCTGTTGTGCTGTCCATCGCGTCCACCTCACAAGACAACACACGCCTGCGGTCTGTCCGCCATCTCCTGTTGTGCTGTCCATCGCGTCCACCTCACAAGACAACACACGCCTGCGGTCTGTCCGCCATCTCCTGCTGTGCTGTCCATCGCGTCCACCTCACAAGACAACACAGGCCTGCGGTCTGTCCGCCATCTCCTGTTGTGCTGTCCATCGCGTCCACCTCACAAGACAACACACGCCTGCGGTCTGTCCGCCATCTCCTGCTGTGCTGTCCATCGCGTCCACCTCACAAGACAACACACGCCTGCCGTCTGTCCGCCATCTCCTGTTGTGCTGTCCATCGCGTCCACCTCACAAGACAACACACGCCTGCCGTCTGTCCGCCATCTCCTGCTGTGCTGTCCATCGCGTCCACCTCACAAGACAACACACGCCTGCCGTCTGTCCGCCATCTCCTGTTGTGCTGTCCATCGCGTCCACCTCACAAGACAACACACGCCTGCGGTCTGTCCGCCATCTCCTGTTGTGCTGTCCATCGCGTCCACCTCACAAGACAACACACGCCTGCGGTCTGTCCGCCATCTCCTGTTGTGCTGTCAATCGCGTCCACCTCACAAGACAACACACGCCTGCCGTCTGTCCGCCATCACCTGTTGTGCTGTCCATCGCGTCCACCTCACAAGACAACACACGCCTGCGGTCTGTCCGCCATCTCCTGTTGTGCTGTCAATCGCGTCCACCTCACAAGACAACACACGCCTGCCGTCTGTCCGCCATCACCTGTTGTGCTGTCCATCGTGTCCACCTCACAAGACAACACACGCCTGCCGTCTGTCCGCCATCTCCTGTTGTGCTGTCCATCGCGTCCACCTCACAAGACAACACACGCCTGCGGTCTGTCCGCCATCTCCTGTTGTGCTGTCCATCGCGTCCACCTCACAAGACAACACACGCCTGCCGTCTGTCCGCCATCACCTGTTGTGCTGTCCATCGCGTCCACCTCACAAGACAACACAGGCCTGCGGTTTGTCCGCCATCTCCTGTTGTGCTGTCCATCGCGTCCACCTCACAAGACAACACACGCCTGCGGTCTGTCCGCCATCTCCTGTTGTGCTGTCCATCGCGTCCACCTCACAAGACAACACACGCCTGCGGTCTGTCCGCCATCTCCTGTTGTGCTGTCCATCGCGTCCACCTCACAAGACAACACACGCCTGCGGTCTGTCCGCCATCTCCTGTTGTGCTGTCCATCACGTCCACCTCACAAGACAACACACGTCTGCCGTCTGTCCGCCATCTCCTGTTGTGCTGTCCATCGCGTCCACCTCACAAGACAACACACGCCTGCGGTCTGTCCGCCATCTCCTGTTGTGCTGTCCATCGCGTCCACCTCACAAGACAACATACGCCTGCCGTCTGTCCGCCATCTCCTGTTGTGCTATCCATCGCACAAAACACCTCAATGCCGGCGAAGAGCACCTGCTGCTGCCCGACCTCCACTCCACCGGAGAAGCGTTCCATGCGCCGGACATACAGCTGACCACCCTCATCACAGCTTCCCCGTACTACGCCCATCGCAGCTCCCCGTACTGCGCTCATCACGGCTTCAACATACCACGCTATGCCACCAAGGCGGACGCGGCACCACCTTCCGCACCACCGCCACACGACGCTTCCGCAGTGCACGCGCTCCACATGCATCGAGTAACCACGATCTAGGGAACTCCCGCGACGTAGAGAACTCCCTCGACATAGGGAGCTTCCCGCGGAAGGGGACCACTGCTCGCCGGCACCACCGATACCCGTGGAGGGGCGAGGGGACAGAAACCGAGGCGCGACAGGAACGGAGGCGGCAGCACGTACACTGACCTCGTCCGAGTCGTAGTGAGGTGGCCGATATTGCCGGCGGTTCGGAGGCCTGCCTACCCGAGCGGTTCCTCACTTCACATCGTTAGCGTAACGCGTCACACTAGTCCTCAATATGTGCTGTACCGAATATCCCACCCCGTCCATCACTTGCATACGCATCGGCCTCGTCCCGTCGTATTTGACAATTATCGTGTGTTTGCATGGAAAGGATGTACGAAACAACCTAGTCCTGCTTCTCATCACCACTCACAGTCTCGTTCCCCTCCTCTCGGCACTCGGCACATGCACTGAAAAAGGACAGTAGCCTTCCGTAGCCCTTGCCCTTCAGTACTGAAAATAGAACCAGGCGATATTGAGGGCGCTGGACAAGCAAGAGCAACAGGTGAACTAAGGGGCCCTGGTGGCGAAGATGCGCAGGGTGGCAGATGAGAAAACTCCTCAACCTTACGAGCACCGTTTATCTCAGTTTCTGAATGACAGTCGCGCAAGCGCTTGATCTGTCCTTTAAAATCGGCTTGCCCCCTGTTCCTAAGACAAACCTGACTGCGCTCCTGTGCGGTTCCCTTGTCGCAGGTTGGTATTTGGGCATCATACACGAGTCATGCTCTTCAATTTTAAGGACGTTGCACAAATTACCGCAACTGCCCTTTCGTACGATTTCGTGGAAAAAATACTATGTTATATTTGAGGTGCGTCGCATCGTGCTGCGAGGTTAGTTCGGCACAAGCAAAACATCGGTTTTGAACAAAGACTACGAGTACTTGAAGGGAAATATTGTGATGATATAAGAAAAGATGAGGTCAGATTTAGACGGTAGATTGAGTCATGAATGAAGAAAGCAATACCTGGAATGCTAGAACAAAAACACGTGATATAGGTTTTAAAAGTGTGACAGTCTGACCGGGATGTATCGCCCGTATGCACGACCCTCTCGCTCGTCATCACGTGCGCAGCATTGTCTGACTCCCGACCAGAAACCAGACTCTGAACAGGCTCGGGTCCCAGTGTGGAGCGCGTGATTTTCGTCAAAACCAAACTCGATCGGGTCTGGATGGCAGCCAGGTCTGTCGGCCAGCACACTGCCGGCGCGCGCACCGTTCGTGAGACCGTCTCCTCAGCGGCAGCCGAGACCACCAGGTAACACGACAGCAGCTGGACCACCCGCTGCCGGCTCGGCAGCAGCTGGACCACCAGCTGCTGGCTCGGCAGCAGCTGGACCACCCGCTGCCGGCTCGGCCGGCCGCTAGTCGTCCGTGCCGGCCGGCGGCGTCCGTCCGGGCCGCACGTAAATCTCCTCGTCGACGCCGTCCGTCTTGGCTGCCACGCGAGCCACGGTGAAGAGCAGGTCGCTCAATCTGCCGACGGTACGGTATCGGTCAGCTGCACGTGCCGCGGCGGCCGCACCACACGACACGTGTCACACACAACGGCACGTGCCGAAGCGGCCGTATGACACGTACACACGACGGCACCACGCGCGGGGCACGTGCCGCTGCGTCAACCAATTTCAGCCGGGCCACTTCTGCGCGGCCGTTGAGGGCCAGGGGCCACAGCTTCGATGTCACGTGTCGGATAACCAGCACTGAGTCCCGCATCTTGTTTCGTATTTTCCCGGCATGAACAATCCACATGTAACCGAACTGGACTCAATTGAACCTCTTGATGCAGTGAATGACTTTCAAAGAATCCTGGTCGCTACCTGAGACATCCATGGAGCTGAATTTTGCAACAAAAGTCGACGGAAGTCAGACGTCTTTCAACCTTGAAATGATCTTGTCCCCTGCTGGCGTAATGGATAGGCTCTTAGAAACTCTCACAGGGCGCTCAAGACAAACAGGACCCCTCCCCCAGAAGATATCTGGTGCTTTGTTGGCGCTATTAGGGATTTGTAGCATCGCAAATCAGCATAGGATGACTCAAGGCGCGGTGTACGCGAGCTATAACGATCCATACTGAACTGGATGAGCTACAGCGATCAGCACTGAACTGCATGGGCTATAGCGATCAGCACTGAACTGCATTGGCTATAGCGATCAGCACTGAACTGCATTGGCTGTAGCGATCCGCACTCAACTGCATTGGCTACAGTGATCCATACTGGACTGCAATAGCCATACAAATCGATACTGAACTGCATTGGCCATAGCGATCCGCACTGAACTGCATTAGTCATAACGATCCATACTGAACTGCATTGGTCCGTTCTGGACTGCAATGACAATAGTGATTCATAATGAACTGCACTGAACTCCCATCTGATTCATCCGAGCCTTCTTTACGGCCAATAGTAAACAAACGAACGATGGGAAGGAAGAAGTCCGGCGGCAGCTTAGATCGCTCGCGCACATGGTACTCGAAAGAACTCGTCATAATATGCATACCAATCATTTAATTTTAAGAATTGAACTCTCACTCACTCGGAAGTTTTCGTCGTATTTGAAAATACCTGAGGACATACCATAAAAATGCATTCCTATTGGGTTAAAATATCGAAATCAAAACAAATTCAGCAAATTCCTTCACATGAAATAATTCACTACAACATTTTGTATTAAAGTACAGATCGGATGAAAGTTAGGCTTCTTCTATCTGACAAGTAGCTAACGGCACCCCTAACCAGATAAGCTGTGTCCAAAGCATTGCAAACAGACTGAAGAAGGCATGCTGGAACAGATCATATTATTAATTTCCTTGTGTAAGGGAGTTTCGAATTTTGGTAGCCATAGAACATTTGTAGACCCTAGACATAGTTATAGAACTTAGGCCCATGTAAGTAACATCCACAATACCAAATAAAAGACCATACATTTCTATTATATTTCAGTAGATACGTTTTCGTGTTGTTCGTGTTGCGTGACCTCGTCAAATGAATATGTAAGCTTGACGCATCCAGGCGATGGCTACACCCTCTGTATTTAAGCTTGGTGTGTGTCCCCACGGTAAATAGCATGATGCAAAAGCTAATTTAGAGCAAGCGTTTCAGAGAGAATAAAGTTATTGAGGTTTGGAACCTGCGCTTCAAAAGAAATTCCTACCAGAAACACACCAGGGAGTCCCATGCGATCGTCGACAGAGGAAGCACGCCGATCGTCCAGCTGATGCTATGCTGACAGCTCCCCTACTTCCGACAGTCTGGTTGGATGTAGGAACGTTTACTCACGTCGGCGGTGCACCTGTTTCCTGAAGCTAACGGCTGCCTCTATTCGCACGCAGCAAGTGATCTAGATGCGCGATGAAAGCATTCACATGCACATAAAAAGACCGTGGGAAGAAATAAGGAGCGCGTGGAGCACTGTGCCACTACTGTTTTGCCGAGGAAGTGGCACCTGCATGTTCCCCGGTCCGCAAGGAACGCTATTTGGCGACAAGAATGTGCGCGTTCGAGCCTCTTGGTGTAAACATAAAACGCTGCTGCTATGATCAGCTATGTTCCAGTTGTGCAAAATACCACCAGCGCTTCCACGCATCGTTCCTAATGCATTATCGCTGTTCATCGATCTGGATACCGAGATTATAATGGACGTCAACGTGTGATATGTATGGCAGGGGCGGATACAAGGGGAATTGGGGGAAGCCCCCCATGAGAAGGTGGCGCCCCTCCAAAAGGTTCGAGTGCACCCTACCCTCGAATTTTTTTCTCAGCTAAAGGCCCTCCAGAAGGCTCGAATGCACCCACCTCGATTATTTTCAGCCAGAGGCACCCCTCCAGGTACTTTCGAAGTGGCGCCCTCCGGGCATGTGCTCCACATGATAATTCCTGGATCCGCCTCTAATGTATGGTATGGAGGACGTCTTCGTTCCTTCCTACCATCATCAGTCTTGCTTAACCGTAGAATAGCTGGCGGACCACACCATGTCTTAAAGGTGGACGCTAACATCCGACGTATAAACATCACATATTTTGCTAATTATATGTCACATACGATACGCACACATATGATACACACACAATTATTCCATTAAATAATGTATGCTCCAAATGTCAGGTGCATGTGCCTACAGCACTTAAGACGTACGATCTTGGCTCATAAAACTCATGTTCGGCTATGCACGATCGAAAAGGCCGGAAAGCATGCATAGCACTTTCACTTAATCGAAATCGAATTGTAATAGTGGTGTCCTGGTGTTGCCGAGTGGTCAGATGGCTTGCTGTCTTCCGGCGAGAGCAATGCTGGGTCGCAAGTCCGAATCGACGCGTCTCCGAAGCTATTCTCGGTAGAGACACACCACCAAGGCTCCGATAAGCATTGCTTTCGTGGTAATGCTCACAACAGGCAATCCTTGGCCACACAGCTTCTGATGTACCGCACCCCGGACACATCATCTGTCACACGGCCTCTGCAGCACCGGACCGCAAACACACCATCTGTGATGCTGCCCTCTACAGCACCGAACCAAAACACATCATCTGCGTACTGGCCTCTGTAGCACCGAACCCAGACACACCATCTGCCACACGGCCTCTGCAGCACCGGACCGCAAACACACTATCTGTGATGCTGCCCTCTGCAGCACCGGACCAAAACACACCATCTGCCGTACGGCCTCCGCACCACCGGACCCCAGACACACCATCTGCGTACTGGCCTCTGCAGTACAGAACCCAGACACACCATCTGCCACACGGCCTCTGCAGCACCGGACCCCAGACACACCATCTGCCACACGGCCTCTGCAGCACCAGACCGCAGACACACCATCTGCGTACTGGCCTCTGCAGCACCGAACCCAGACACACCATCTGCCACACGGCCTCTGCAGCACCGGACCCCAGACACACCATCTGCCCACGGCCTCTGGCACCAGACCGCGACACCTCTGCGTCTGCTCTGCAGCACCGAACCCAGACACACCATCTGCCACACGGCCTCTGCAGCACCGGACCCCAGACACCATCTTCCGCACGGCATCCACACGACCGGACCGTGGCCGGCCCACCGCCCAAAGCCGGCGCCGCTCGGTCTGACGGGAGACACGTGTCGCCAACACGGGTCACTCGGCCGTGCTGCAGGTGAGCCGGCACCTTGTGCCTGATCGGCGGCTGACGCTGCGCATCCCACAGGCAACGGCCGCCTGGTCGATGGCCGGCGCGGCCGCCGATCTCGGCGACATGGCCGCCGATGTACTGCCGGACGCGAGGTGGCCACGCAGCCCCGGTCCGGCCACCCATGGTGGCGCCGCGGGTGCCGGGTGGCGGGTGGCGGGTGGCGGGTGCCGGGTGGCGGGTGGCGGGTGGCGCCGCGGGTGCCGGGTGGCGGGTGGCGGGTGGCGGGTGCCGGGTGGCGGGTGCCGGGTGCCGGGTGCCGGGTGCCGGGTGCCGAGTGCCGGGTGCCGGGTGCCGAGTGCCGGGTGCCGGGTGCCGGGTGCCGGGTGGCGGGTGCCGGGTGGCGGGTGGCGGGTACCGGTGCCGGGTACCGGGTGCCGGGTGGCGCCGCGGGTGGCGGGTGCCGGGTGCCGGGTGCCGGGTGCCGGGTGCCGCCGCCTGGTGCTGCAGTCGCTGGTCGCCATCGAGCGCCAGGCGAGCTGGCGGGCAACACACGACGAAAGCACAACAAACTGTGTAGCGTCGGGCGGATAAAATGAGTCGAAACTTCCGTGGCGAACAGAACAAGTCAAGCGCCGACTCTTCACCTTGTCAGGCAAAATCATTCTCGGTGATGAAATGGTATGGGTTGTTACATGATTAAACCCGACGGATGTACATGAATACGGGTGTTTGCATTTAATTGCATATTGCATATTGCATTGCACACCTATGTGGAATCGAAAACAAAATTGGCTATCACACTACAGTCATACAGCAAGTGGTAAAATGGGCACAGCGGCGCAGCTGTAAGTATAAAGCTTTGGGAAATGAAATCATAGATGTAAATAATCAAGTGTCTCCTCTACGACTTTTTAAAATAGCCTTATTTTGAATGATCTGTAGCTCGCGACTGCCAAAACCATTTCACACGCGATTAGCGGTGACCGGGACAACCTGATTTTTTCCTCTAGTGTGTGAGTGAATTTGACCAGCCTGTCACCGTGTAGTGATATCGACTTGCTTCTAGTCTGCACGTTCGCATTTAAAATTAGTTCCCAGCGCACAATGTGCACTGCACATGCGTGCGGTCTACTCGGAAACGTGAGATCCAAGTGTTGCAAGGCTTTTAAGATTTTGGAGCCCATCTGACTGGTGTATGATTTTGTGGATCAGGGCGCAGTCCCACAGATTGACCATGGAGTCAAAAGAGATCCACTTTTGCTGCTGGTATTCCTCGGACACGTGTTTGTGTTGGCGTTTATTTGCCAAAAAGCGAACAGCATAGACTATCTTTATGAATCCGATAACGCTGGAAGATGACGGAAAAGTTTTTTTCCACGCTGGTGTGCCCAAAATGATGAATTCCGTTTTTGCGGGGTTCATGTTGAGCCCGTTCGAAGCAAACCACACGGAAATAGCCGCCGGATCAGCTCCGGATCAGCCGCCGGATCAGCTCCGGATCAGCCGCCGGATCAGCTGCACGTGTGTGCGGAGGCCTCTTAGTCACATGAGCGTCCACCTGTCACTGTGCATTATCTGTGGGTAGTCTGCATGTGTGACGATGGCTGGATTCGATGAAAGATGACTGTGTTAGTCAGAAAAACGCGCAAAATAACCTTATGCTCATATTAAAACAAAACAATAGATTCAAGTTCGCATTGTATATATTTCGGCCACTTCTTTCCTTCTTCAACTGTTGAGGAAGGCCCGTGGCCGAAATATATACAGTGCGAAATTGGATCTATTTCTTTGTTCTAATATGAGCATAGGGATATTTTACGCGTTTTTCTTACTCATAATCATGCTCAACGCAGCACTGCACCTAATCAAACTGTGTAAGTCGTTAGCAAACAGACTGAACAGAATCGGGCCGAGGCTGATGCCATGTACTGCTCCGCGCGACACTTCCACAGCCTCATTGTTTTTAATTGACCGTGTTTGAGTGCCAAATAATTCCTGAACCAATGCGTCGTGCTCCTCTACCACTGGCGTTTTGTTAGGAGCGCATCGCGGTGAACATAATCACAACCTTTCCAACTTGATACATCATGAGGGCATCAAGCTCAGACAATATTCACAAGAGTTCTATGAAGTTCATGGTCAGCTATCCTACTTTGCGAGAGAGTGAAACGGTACACGGTCTCTCAGCCAGTTGAGCGCGATGGAGCATTTTACCAACACACAAGAGACCTGCGCGAGATGGTTTCCAAGCCCGCTGAGGGATTCTCTCTCATTGCAGACCTAAGCCATCCGGGGAAAATTGGAACACAAGCAGCCAATGTGTGCCCGACACAACAACTGTTAGCTGGGAGACAAATGTTCGTCCCAGGTGCACCACGACTGCGGGCCCATTCCAACTCGCCGTGGTTGGAGACATAGCATTGTTCTGTATCCTGACATTCAAGACATTATTATCTCCGAAAACTATCCACTCCTTTTCTGTCCAATGATTGATTGGAATTGTTTGAAATGACTGAAAACGTCCCGCAGTTCGACAAGCATATTCAAAACTGGCTGGGACTTACGGGTTTGATGACAAGAGCAGAAAATTAACCCCCTCCGAGTTGGAATTATCCCAAATGTTCCTGTCGAAATGCCAGATTCCAAAACATCCGTGCAGCCCTGAACTGGCCAGTTTCCACTGTCGGGCGTGGCCGCACCACTGGTCCGCACCACTGTCGGACGTGGCCGCACCACTGTCGGACGTGGCCGCACCACTGGTCTGCACCACTGTCGGACGTGGCCGCACAACTGGTCCGCACCACTGTCGGACGTGGCCGCACCACTGTCGGACGTGGCCGCACCACTGTCGGACGTGGCCGCACCACTGGTCCGCACCACTGTCGGACGTGGCCGCACAACTGGTCCGCACCACTGTCGGACGTGGCCGCACCACTGTCGGACTGCCGCACCACTGGTCCGCACCACTGTCGGACGTGGCCGCACCACTGGTCGCACCACTGTCGGACGTGGCCGCACCACCCGCACCACTGTCGGACGTGGCCGCACCACTGGTCCGCACCACTGTCGGACGTGGCCGCACCACTGGTCCGCACCACTGTCGGACGTGGCCGCACCACTGGTCTGCACCACTGTCGGACGTGGCCGCACCACTGGTCCGCACCACTGTCGGACGTGGCCGCACCACTGGTCAGCACCACTGTCGGACGTGGCCGCACCACTGCCGCACCACTGTCGGACGTGGCCGCACCACTGGTCCGCACAACTGTCGGACGTGGCCGCACCACTGTCGGACTGGCCGCACCACTGGTCCGCACAACTGTCGGACGTGGCCGCACCACTGTCGGACTGCCGCACCACTGTTCCGCACACTGTCCTCGACGTGGCCGCACCACTGGTCTGCACCACGTCGGACGTGGCCGCACACTGGTCCGCACAACTGTCGGACGTGGCCGCACCACTGTCGGACGTGGCCGCACCACTGGTCCGCACAACTGTCGGACGTGGCCGCACCACTGTCGGACGTGGCCGCACCACTGGTCCGCACCACTGTCGGACGTGGCCGCACCACTGTCGGACGTGGCCGCACCACTGGTCCGCACAACTGTCGGACGTGGCCGCACCACTGTCGGACGTGGCCGCACCACTGGTCTGCACCACTGTCGGACGTGGCCGCACCACTGTCGGACGTGGCCGCACCACTGGTCCGCACCACTGTCGGACGTGGCCGCACCACTGGTCAGCACCACTGTCGGACGTGGCCGCACCACTGGTCCGCACAACTGTCGGACGTGGCCGCACCACTGTCGGACGTGACCGCACCACTGGTCCGCACCACTGTCGGACGTGGCCGCACCACTGGTCCGCACCACTGTCGGACGTGGCCGCACCACTGGTCTGATCACCGTGTGCTCGGAACTGGGCGGTTTCATTTTGACGAAATAAAGCCGCTTGGCTCCCGGCTATCAATAATGCAAATGAGTTGTATAACTTGCGTTTGTTGATGGTAACTCGTGATTTTAATGGTGGTGCTCTAATGTGGCGAATTTCGACATTACAAATTAAGATATTTTGCCATCCTTCAAGGGACGAAACGACTAGAAGATGGAGGGAAATATCCAACACCATACAGTTCTTTCGTACATCATTTGATGTTGCGATTTTCGATCTAAATCATCGTGGTACCTACAGAAGCTACGGTGAGTACAATTATACACAACCTGGTTCACAACCCACAAGCCCGGTTCACAGAGTACTAAATGCACACCAAGTTCTACTTCCCAACAGTGTAGGTGTGTTTAACATTGGATAATCATTTTAGATCAAAGATTTATAGCGACAAACCGGGTTGAAACCGCGTTTAACCCATTGTATCATAGTTTCACATACTCACACCTAACCTAACCTAAGCTAGCCTAACACCTACGGAAGTTTCATCATCTAGCTTTTTACTTGCTTTGCTAGGTTGGCTATCAAGGGTTTCCAGGAACGACTAAAAGAGATGAGTGGGTATATCGGATTATGGGCACCCAATCTTGAGGTCCCTAACTCGGCATGTGAAGAAAATTTTGATGCGGAAAGTGCTCTATCCGATAAGTTTGAACATAGGTGCGGCGTATTCATCATAGGACTTAGGATAACATGGAAATTTAACCGCCATGATTTCCATCAAATTGCATCCTTATTCTAATTTGCCGATTTTGTCATTGTCAAAGTGTGCTATTTTTACGTCATCTACTTCTGAATTCTTAATCTGAATTCTTATCCTTGCACCATTCAACACAACTCTGTTCTAAGTTTTGGGAAGCACATAAAGCAGAGAAAGCCTAAAATAATTTCACATGTCCTGTAATGCTAAATGCATTTTCTTAATTCGAAGTGCTCTCACTTGAGCCGAAAGGTCTTTTCATTCACTCCATGTCACTTATTATGAACTTCATTACTCACACTTTATTGATACCATCGATTTTGTACTACTTTTGGAATACTATTTTGGAATTTTAGTTGTATTTTCGACACTCTGAATGCAACAGTAAATGCAAGGCAACATTAAGCGCGATGCAACATTGAACACAATTTAACACAAAATACAATGATGATTTGGAGTCCATACTTGGCAATATCATGCTAATAATTAGCCAACTTAACAAGCGTTTGGATAGCATTGTTTTGCTATAATATGTTACTTTTTTAAAGACCGGTGAGTTAGTTAGTTAGTCTATGGGCGCGTCGACCACATCGTTGATCATATTGCGCTAATATATTTATAAATAGTACTATATTATTAACGCATCCTCAGGAATCGGCAGCGAGTAATCCTTTCATTTCGGCATGTAAATAGTATGGAATCATATTTCTGAAAAAAGTGAGAGATTACCGTTCTGTACGATTGGAGACCCATCGTCCAGCATGCCTGGACATGTCAGCCAACTGGCTATGTCAGCGACAAAACACCGGTGAGAAGCCCGGTATATATCCCGAAGCCCGATACAAAGTCCACATGTCTGGAACGGGCTTTCTCACCGGGCTTTCGGTCTTTACATTTACCGCCTCTGTGTCGAACATCTGAGTATCAACCTTACTTTCCCCATGATACTGCCGATCCCAAAATAGCATAAGCTGTCCTAAACGTGTAAGAATGAACGTGTCCAACGAAAGGGGTCCTTCAGGACAAATAATATCGTGACGCCAGGCACCACGGCATCACGGGGTTAACAACAAAGGCATCACGGGGTTAACACGTTACACGGCAATATTATATCTAGGTATATGGCCAACTTTATGCACCGATTCGTCTGTTTCAACCGGTATAACTCGTGAACTAATAAACCGATCGACACGAAATTGACACCACGGTGTGTCCACCACAATCGCCAAGATCGACAGCGCAAGCAATTTTGCTTCACGTGGCACGTGCACACGGAGGAGGGGTGAAAAAAGAAAGGGTCCTTTTCATCGTTTTTCACGACTGGGTTTTGTGAGGAAAACGTCAAAAATGACGAAACGCCGTTGGTTGCATTATTCGGATCCATGTAGAGCCTACCCTTTTCCAATTAACCATGGTCGTCTGCTGTGCTCCTGGGTGTCGTCACTGTGACAAGAATGGCACGTGTTGCAACCAAGAAAATCGGCTCTGCTTCTCACCCAATTTACGCCCATGTGAGACACTTTCTGTCAGAAGTGGTACGTATGGATAGCCCCAATCGTGATGATGCCCAAGGAATGGCCTATCGAGTCAGGTTGGACAATAACGTCAGCTGTCGTTTAGCTACATATATGACGCGTGTGACGATTATGATCGATATCAGTCTTTTTATCTATGCGCGCACCAATTGAACCAATGGGGTCTGAAAGTTGATAAAGATGTAGATGGCGCTGAGAGTCAATGGTCACCCAGTCTTCTTTGGCGAACCTAAAGTGCTATGTTTTGTGGGTTAGGGAGGGCAGAATCTTTATATTTAAAAAGCCTATTGTACATTTTGTAAGCAGCGTATGTTGTTTGGGCGTATTTAATTATGTTGAATGTACTTCAGACACGTCTAGATTGCTGGAATATTTACCATTAGTGCGCTAGCAATTAGGAGAAGTAAGCCAGAAGTATGGGTGTATGTGCGGTTCCCGGCTGCCATAAACGTGATCCATCTATCAGGTTTCCAGCAGACTGCAAGGTAAGAAGGCAGAAAATTGATTTGAAAAACAACTATTGTTTGACTGCCTTTCTGTAAAAGACGTAGTGGGAACCATTTAGGAAAGCACTGGTAAGGTACCTAGGCACATTAGGTACCAAGGTAAGTACCTATCTATTGTCCAGACTGTAAAGTATGGCACAAGGTTCACTGGGGCACATCAGCCCACAGTGAAAATATGCACCAATCCACACCAAGGGTGAGAAATTGACTACAATCTGCACCCCCACCCCCAATCCATAGCCAGGAATTTGTCATGGCTAATACCTAACTTGCTAAGATTGGATTGTTAGCCTACTTAATTTGAAACTAATAATTTGAGTTCCACCCATAAGTTATGTTCAGTCAAATTAATTTCACCAAAATTGCATTGCAGGTTAGGTTGGGCAGTGGGTATCTGGTAACCTAGAGCTAGGTACCTTACCAAGGTAGTTGTTCATATGGGCCCCATTAGGGGCCCACACCCACCTCTCAGGGAGCCTGCACTGCTTGGGGCACTGACTCCCAGGGGCCCACATCTCTTGTGGGTCCTGTACACAGGAGTGGATCCAGAAAGCTGTCACGGGGGGGGGGTGACCTCATAGAGAGGGGGCCCATGCTGTGCCAGGATACCAGCCAAGAATGTCCTTCCTGGAGTAGGCAGGGTGGAAAGTGATGTTTGATGAGGCCTGCTAGTATTCCATGTTCCGGTCTTGGGGGGGGGGAGCAATGTCTGGTGTGACCCACAGGTATTCCATGTGCCAATCTTGGGTGGGGGGTCTGACACTTGTGAAATTGTGCCCCATCTTGGGAAAATTATCGTACAGATTAAGGGGTTTAGGGTAGGCTTTAGGTCAGGTTTGGTCATGCCGGGTTAGGTTTCAGCCCCACCCAATGTGTGATGCCTGCTAAATGAATACCGGAACTTCTCAGGGAACCTGCACATCCACTAGAGCGGTGGTTCCCAACCTTTTTGGTCCATTTCCCCTTTCGCCTCTGGCCAAACCTGCCGTTTCCCCCCTAAAAACTGAAGTTATATTTGTATGTCACTCAAGACATCACTTACGTCAATGAGACAAATGCGTAATGGATCCCATCAAAATTTCCCCCCTGAAATACCGAAATTTCCACCCAGGGGGAAATTTCTCCCCGGTTGGGAACCACTGCACTAGGGGGACCTGTAACTGTACCTCTGCAAGCCAGTGCTACCAGTCTGGCTGCTTGAAGCCAGGCATATGAGGCCTGGCCCAGCCTCCCATGTTCATGGGCACCCTTTGCACCCCCCACCCCCCAACAACAACCTTTCTTCAACACAATATTTCCGAAATCCTTGGCCTAAATGACTTGCAACCCTAATAAAAGCCACATGCCAACACCGACTCCCGGCAACCCCACGCAAAATGCACAGCAAAGATGGCCGACGCCTCCTCGTCGGGTGACCATTGCGTACAGCGCCGCCCTGTTGGCCAAATCGTAGCTTTCAGACCCCATTACAGTGCAGCATTTTTGTGATGACAGCCAAATAGTTCTTGCTAAAACGCCTTCGAAATCCATCGATCAATCGGCGAGTTTTCTTCAGGCACATTCACCAGTTGAAAATGATATAGGGCGCACGTGCTGTCACGCCAGCGAAGCTCCCGTGGGAAGGATTTGATGTGAATATAAATACGGCTGTGTCTTATATATTTGCGTTAAACGAAAGCTATTCTTTCTATTGTCACAACAATTATGCACTGTAATTGGTGAACTTGGCGCGCGCACAGATAAAAAACTGATATCGATCACAATCGCCACATGCGTCTTATATGTAGATAAACGACACCCCAGCAGCTGATTGCTGTTGTCCAGGGCTGGCCCAAGGTATCTTTATATTTTCACTGTATGAAATACCTTGGGCGCAATCAAGACTCCCCTAGCCATTACGAAGCATCTTTCCTGCCGTCCCAAGCGGCTCCAAATTGAATCGATCGATCGCCAATTTGATGACATTGCTTCAAACAACTTTATCCTGTGAAAATTATATTTGCGCACATGCTGCCACGCCAGCCGGGCTGCTGTGGGAAGGGTTTGGTTGGTTATTGGTTTTACGACACGTCGACCGTTGAGTCATTTAGCGTCGCCAATCTCTCACGCCGATTGGTCGCGGGCGAAGAGTAGCGACAGGTGAGACTCGAACCCACAACCTTTTCGATTGTGAGACGAGCATCTTACCCCTAGACCACTCGTCCCCGGTGGGAAGGGTTTGATATGTGGAAAAGGTACACTGAATACAGGGACATACAGTTGTATTACTGCAAGTATGGAAATGACTGCTTGAAGGCGGTTTAACCCGCGCAATGCAGAGAAGCGGTCAATTTGAAAGAGTTGAAAAGCCGTGCACCCATACTAGACCTATGCTTGCTTGGTAACGTCTGAGGTGACGCACTGGCTCTGTCGGTCTGAAGGAACCAACGGGAGGGGATGGCTACCGGGTTTCGCTCAGCGAAGCGAGCGTGTTAACGCTTGTTTGCTCAAATGAGTCGATGTTTAATCGTTGGCGTTCAGGACGGACAAAAGATGAGCTAAAGATGATTATAAAAAGTAACCAAACGCTCATGTTAAGTAAAATAGGATAAAAAATCGGTCTAATATATTTGGGCGTGACCCAAAGAAGGATCACGTTCGAAATATATTAGACCGATTTTGTATCCTATTTTACTTCATATGAGCATTTGGTTACTTTTATAATCATCTTCAATTCGACTATGCTCAACACAGCTCTCTGCAACATTATAAACTATGAGTTACTTCAGGTAGGTAGTGAATAAGCAAGTGAATGCACAGATGCATGGAAATTATTTACTCTGCCACTCCACAATTGGTAGGTTTTTGGCTATGCCAAAGAAGCAACATTTACTATTAAGAATAGATGACATAATTATGAACTCTGCTAGCGGTGCATGCGTAGTTATTTCATGACGAGCGTAGCCGGTCACTTCGGAAACATTATCCAGGGAGGAGATACCTGCATAGACGCAGCCAAGGGGGCGGGGACCCGGGGACCCCTTAGCAATCAAGAATACCCTAGATCAAACACGTCCTCACAAAGTTAGATCCAGGACAGAAGTCTAACCTGTCGGTAATGTAAAATGGGTATGAGCTCCTGAGCTAAAATAGCGCGGATATTCCTATTCTGTGAAGGCCTTCAGCGAGCGAGCCATCCTTGTGCCCCTTGTCAACAATTCATGGCGAAGCCTCAATGTGACGGTACGAGTTGGTCTGACAATAAAATGGCAGTGAATGGGTTGTGAATTCCTGCGCGAGTTCGGTGAAATGTTATTAGGTTTTCGGTCGAGGAATTCCTGATAAAAGTCTGAAGCATCCCCATGGGAGAAATACACTTGCTTTATACTATATTTTCGACTAAAGTATTATTTGAATAGCATGAGACTAGGGCTAGTTTTCCTAATAATTAAGAACAAATAACTCGCGAATTGTTTAAGTTGGCATTCGCGTATGTTCGCTGGTACGTCTCCCGGACGATCTAGCAATTTTTTTGGGGGTCTGTAGTTGTAGTATCAAATTAGATATCCACAGCATAGCTGAATGTGTTCTGATTTGCCGACCAGCGTCCGTCCCGTCGCGACGCCTGGTGCTCGGCGCTTGGCTGCTGAGGCAGCAGCTTGGTGCCGATGGCCGGCAGACGGCCCTCAGTGACTTCCGCCGGGCGAGGCGGGTTGTGTGGTGCCGCCTCTATCACGTGACGTGACGTCTGACTGACTATTGTATGCTCATTGGCTGCACCGAAGGGCGGTACCCCGCGTCAGGTGGCGCGCATGCCCCCCCCCCCCCTCCGACTGAGGAATGGCGGACCAGCTGTCGACGACGTGCGACTGTCAAGCTGGCCGGAGTAGGAAGTCACTGAGTGTTGTCGGCCAGTCGGACACTCAAGCTGGCCGGAGTAGGGAGTCACTGAGTGTTGTCGGCCAGTCGGACACTCAGGCTGGCCGGAGTAGGGAGTCACTGAGTGTTGTCGGCCAGTCGGACACTCAGGTAGGGAGTCACTGAGTGTTGTCGGCCAGTCGGACACTCAGGCTGGCCGGAGTAGGGAGTCACTGAGTGTTGTCGGCCTGTCGGACACTCAGGCTGGCCGGAGTAGGGAGTCACTGAGTGTTGTCGGCCTGTCGGACACTCAGGCTGGCCGGAGTAGGGAGTCACTGAGTGTTGTCGGCCTGTCGGACACTCAGGTCGTGTGGCCAGCTGCCGCCCGTTGTCCGCTGCAAAAGTCGGGGAGTATAACGCAGCTGACAGCAGCTGTGTTGGTTGGTTATTGGGGTTTAGGGGCGCATCGACTGCAGAGGTCATGCAGTGTCCATAACATCGTCAATCATATCAAGTTTTTAAAGGCGAAACTGATTAAAGCTACTAAATGCGACACATTATCAAATCTATTGTCGTGACGTACATCATAACCATCCTGGTCTTACTACATACATGTCATCGTATTAATGGGGCGTATATACCACAGACAACTTAACCTCTGCAAGGAAGCGGAATAGCTGTCTCGATGCACATGCACATAGGACAATGAAAGCATGGAAGATGCACGTACATAAACGTCTGCAATGAAATTTGGAATTATAGGTCAACTGAAATGTTAATTGCACGTATAGTAGATGTACGTAGGAAATGTATTTAATTGGAGCGCAAATGTCTGGATTTCTCGTAATGTGTTTTCACAACAGATGATCATAATCATTTCGTGGCGGATCAAGGGCCTGCTGGTGACCCCAGGACTGCTTATGGCTTAAGGCAGCTGGCTGACAGCAGCTGTGTTGAACCTCGTTGTCCGCGAACGCAGACGGTCAACTGGCTGCCTTAAGCCATAAGGAGCCCTGGGATCACCAGCAGACCCTTGATCCGCCACAACATGATTATGATCATCTGTTGTGAAAACACACATTACGAAAAATCCAGACATTTGCACTTAACACCACTCCAATTAAATACATTTCCTACGTACATCTACTATACGTACAATTAACATTCCAGTTGTCCCTACAATTCTAAATTGCATTGCAGGCGTTTATGTACGTGCATGTTCCATGCTTTCATTGTTCTACGTGCATGTGCATTCACGTATTTTCGTGGTCGCATTCGCACGCTGACATCCTGCACGTGCGCGCATATGCACATGCCGATAATTGCACGTCCGTACATCTGGTGGTAATCATTGAGCTGACATCACACTTAACAGCCAGTGCTATTCCTGATAAGTCTCTAGAATGGAAGGTAACACTATTCTTCAGACTTGGGGAGTGTCTTCAGATTTGGGCCGCCTGTGACGCTGGTTTGTTGTGCAAGGAAACACAGATCAAGAAATTGTTCAGATACAGATTCAGATATTGTTTCTGGACGTTGTATTTTTGGACGTTTCATTTACTTACATATATTCCTTCAAGGTGCTAAGAAGCATGTGACTTCACAGAGTATCGGGAATGGCCATTGATTGTGCACTCTGCTATCAGTCCGCTGCGTTGTAGCATCCTTTACACTGTCCACACCATCCACTTCCTCGAAGGTCTCCTCCACTCACTCCACGCACTCTACATCCTGAACATTCTCCGCATTCTGCATACCATCCACACTCTCCACACATTCCACACCCTCTGCACCCTCTGCACACTCTGCACCCTCTACACCCCCTGCATCCCTACATCCTCGACACTCTCTACACCTCCAATATTATCAGCACTAACGGCATGACATGGAAGGGCAAACATGAAGATCTTAATGACATTAATCAAATAATTAAGCTTCTTCTGAAGGGTCGGAGTGAGTTCAAATCATACTTTATGCGAGTGATAAGTACTATCGCTTCAATTCTACCGCTGAGACGAAAACCACTGTGAGTGAGAGAGTGAGTGAAAGCGAGCTTCGAGACATGACATGCCATAGATACAAATTGCGCCGCCTGTAATGCTGGTGTGCTTTGCAAGAAAAGGAGGAGCGATTGTATACTTCCGTTAAAGAGAGCACCATGTCAAGTGTATGTGTGTGTGTGTGTGTGTGTGTGTGTGTGTGTGTGTGTGTGCGTGCGTGCGTGCGTGCGTGCGTGCGTGCGTGCGTGCGTGCGTGCGTGCGTGCGTGCGTGCGTGCGTGCGTGCGTGCGTGCGTGCGTGCGTGCGTGCGTGCGTGTGTGTGTGTGTGTGTGTGCGTGCGCCAGGTGTTGAAGGTAAGGAGGGAAATAATCTACTCCCTCTCCTCGACTAGTCACCACCTACTCGTGATGGAGAAGGGGTTTACGTGCTCTTATGAGCTTCCCTGGGCTACCCGTCTGCTCCGTTTTATCGAGGTAGTCGAGCCCCCTGGACCCGTTCCCCGTGGTTGCCGGAGTCCTGGATGTTGAGATCCCCTGCCGCACGGTGCCAGTTGTAGTGGGGAGACCAACACGCATCTTCCGTCCCGATGTGGAGGGGAGGGGGAGGATTCGTAAGTCCCCTAGGGGCCAAGTGACAGGTCGCCTCGGGCCGGAGACCTGGGATCTGGTGTGGTGCCTGCCGGTTCGGCCGGCCGGGGTCTGAGAGTGGGCGGCTCTACAACGCGGTACGAGCGGTGAGTCTCTTCCTCTCCCCAGACCGTGCGAAGGTGTCACCTGCCTTGTATATCTCCACGAGCGCTTCTCGTCTTCCCCCGCCACCCCACCCCACCCATCTGTCTATCGATGTACGACACCCATAATGTCGTATCGGTCCGCTGTGACAGAGCAATACGTGGAGATGAAGATTGGCAATGTTGCAGGGTGTTTCAAATCTGCATCCTGGAATACCATCTTATAATACAATCGTTTTGCACCCCTAATCACATTGCAAAGGATGCTCCTATATAGCTTGTCTCTTTTCACACAGTAAGGTTTTAGTCGGATATATCTGGCTTATTTCATATTATTATAAGCTTATTATCGTCATTCATTGAGCATAGAAGTGCATGGGTTACTCAGGTTTATAGGAGTCTTTCTTCTACTGGGTTTGAAGGTTTTAGATCAATTATACATAGCTGATTCAGATGTCCGAATAAGCTACGTGCGTGCTTGGCTGGCATCAACTTAAAATTCGAAGTCGTCTAGGTTGGCTATTAGGTAATCGTGCAATTCATTCATTTTCCTCGTATCGGGGACTGCAATTTTATGTCTTGCTTAAATTGTTTTTTTTTCACATAATGAGAGGTGAAGGGGAACTAGACAAATTATCTGATAAATCAATTAGAATTCCGGAACTAATTTGAGAAACGTCATCAGCTGCACCCATGGTGTCGTTTCCCATATATGCGTATGCCGGTTTATGCGACAGAGCACGTCGATCGTTGTGTATCTTTTTAAATTAAGGTCGACACATTTTTGAATTTTTCATCATTTTCCTTGATAATTTTAGTTCATTGGCTATTAATTATTCACTTTTGGTCTCCGGGCACCTAGTTGAGTGTACCCTTCATGTTAAAGTTCGCTCCACCTTCTAACAACAGCTTAACAGACACATTGGGGTATATCGCACACAATGTAACGGCTATGTTCAGATATTTAAAGGGACCTTTTTCACTTTAAAATGTATATGGTTATATGGTATTGGACTGAGACCGCACGTCTCAAAAATGCAGTTTGCGAAATTTATTGAAAGCAATACTCGAAAAAAACGAGAGAAAAAAAACAACATGCCTATTTTATCGCGCTGTAAGTTGTACTTTAACTGACTATGAAGGAGCCATCAGGTTGTCCTGACCCCAACAGTGCTTGGTTTGATGATGGTTTTATGCTCACTAACTTGGATTGGCTGTGACGTCACGCAGCGGATGGGAATATCAACAGGCAGAACGAGTAAAAAGTAGAAGAGTGGTGATATCCAAGGCCATCTACAAGTCCACGAAAAAATAAAAGCGCCGGTACTAATTTTTTTCCTATTATATTGTATTTTTATATCGTGTTTGAATACTAGCGTTAAGCGTTAAGCTGTCCACTTGATTTGAAGACGCTCTCGCTGGTATTTGAAGGAAGACGCTCTCGGCGCATGGGCTCGCTGGAAAACAGGGTGGACATAGCGCCGGGAAGTACAAATAGTCGGCAGGGTGCTTTCTATCGTATACCACTGCGATGTGCATTTCAAAAGTAGCCTCGGAAGCCACCTCTGGTCATCGCATCCAGCTCAGATGTTTGGCCAATGCGCCACAGTAATTGTGAGGTAAAGTCAGAATGCTTTAGCTCGCAAAATATCCTTTCCCGATACAGTAGCGAACATCAGCAAACTGGATGGGGAAGGCAGAGAGAGGGGTCAAATCCTACTTGACATGTGCATTGCATATCTTGATCGTAGATGCTGTATAAACACGGAGTGGCATTTTGGGCTATAGCATGGACGCAGAGGTAATAACATGGACCTTCTCCGTGTGGAAAAAAAAACTTCTTTGTTGCTTGAGTTACCAACATAGCATGCTGGGTCGTCATTTGGTACGTGTATCTATATTGTAGAATGAATCCTGAAATATTTTACGGAAACTTGAATGCATATCACGACGTCACATCATAAATTTATTTAACGTGAAGTGAAGAAAGATAGGCGCTCTTAATTTGCGTCAAATTTCCCTAAGGCACAAAAATAAAGCCATCTGTGGCTCATATCGATTTGTGGTATTCTGAATATATTACGTAGACCCTTAATATTTTGGACGCAATGCGTGGTGACCTAGTATTTAGATACAATCTACAATCTACATGGGCAGCTGTGGAATCAGGGTTCCATAGAAATACCCCCGGTGGGATTTTTTAAACCAAAATTCCGAAGTGAAAGGCCCTGGTGGGCCGATCCGTCCAGTATCTTTCATGCGGTATGCGTGACTCCACCTTTTGACATTCCAAATACAGACCAGTTTCATTCATTTTCTGTGGCTTAGTTGTTAATTGCTGGGTCTACAGTTTCCTATAAAGCAACTGATGGTAAGAAATGTTACTCTTATAAGGCCAAATTTACATGTCATTGCGGTGCTACCGAGAGCCAGTGATCCAAAAAGCAAAAATGATTTGTGCATAACGATACATAAATTTACCTTGATGATTGCAAACCGACTATTAAAAAGTGAATTTCACATGGGTTTAAATGTAATGACATGTAACGCTACTTTTCCCATTAGCTGAAATAGCATGCCTTACAGACCTTAGCATGCCTTACAGACCATTGCCTTCGACAATGCTGCAATGGGCGCTGTATAACCAATGCAGTTGATGCGCCCTAAAACCCAAATAACTAACAAACTAACCTTCGACAATGCTGTGTCAGATGGAGCAACACGAACTGCGAGCGAAGCCAACAGCTGAGCGAGCTCCGAAGGAGTGGAGTCTTGCCAAGCGGACCAAACGGCCCGGCAAACACTCGAACGTCAACCTGCAATCCTCACCCTCAATCTCCACCGGCCCCACCTCATCCAGCTCATCCCTGAACTTTCCGAAACCACTCCTACTCCCCATCACCACCCGCTACTTCGAGCGAAACCGGTATTCCCCCGTCGAGTTCCAGTAGTAGCACCCTCGGCGACCCCAGGACCCAATATCCAGGTCCATCCGAGAGCTCCCGACATGGGGGCGTCCGATCGGGCAGCTCGGTCTGGATCCAGACTCCTCACCGAGCGCACGGGTTGGACAGTCCCCAAGTCGACACCACACCATCACCAGCTTCCCGTACCAGTCTCAAGTCAACTGTAGAGACCGGACAGGTGATGCCCCCCCCCTACCACCACGCGGTGGTGAGAAAGCGTCACACATGACTAGTGCCCCCACGACTGGACACAGGCGGCTATCCCCGTGGAGACCATCGCGGCCAGGCGGAAGAAATCCAAGATCTTGCCGAGATCGGCTACGGAATCAAGCACCTCAGAATGTGAAGCCGGGAACATGTGATATCCAACTTATCCTCGTTACCAGGCGCGCACCCAGGATTTTTCCATGGGGGGCCGGACCGAAAAGGGCACTTGGCCGGCTCCAAAAGGGCACTTTGCGGCCCGGGGCACACTGGAAGGTTTGCTGACCGGGGGGGGGCACAGGGCAGGGCATAGGGCAGGACACAGGGCAGGGCAGAGTTCACGGTACAGCACAAGGCACAGGGCAGGGTACAGGGCAGGGCACAGGGCACTTTTAGATCAAAAGGGCACCTAATTGGGACAGGCATAGGACAGGAAGGGCACAGGGAATGTCATCTTTAGGCCAAAGGGCAGTTTTGGGCCCAAAGGGCACCTTTGGCACAGGCGGGGCACATAAGGCAGGTGATTTTTGGGCTAAATTTGGGACATTCGGCCGAGGGCACTTTTCGGTAAGGGCACTTTTGGCCAAAAGGGCACTTTTGTCTCATGGGGGGGGGGGGGCCCGGGCCCCCTGGGCCCCCCCTCCGGTGCGCCTATGCTCGTTACCACCGATTTTTTTAGCTCACAACTTTAACCTTTCTATTTTTGACGTATGAGTTTTATTCTCCAATGGAATTGCAGAGGTTTCAGAACCAGCCTTAACGACCTCCAAACTATCTTACACTAATGAGTACCATGTAGTTTGTCTCCAAGAGACTAAGCTTTCTCCTCGTGTACCTTTTCAATTGAAAGAACTACTCTGTTGCGTAGAGATGTTTCCCCTCGCACGGTGGCTCATGGAGGTGTGCTTATTGATGTGCACAACTCTGTCCCATTCAAACATGTACCTATCTCTTCAAAATTGTCAGGGTACTGCTGCTCGTGTGTTAATAAGCCACCATGCCGTTACCTTATACAGCATATACCTACCGCCGGACGGAATATTTCCACTTTCTGAGCTCTCTGAAATGATGGCCTAGCTCAGCCCATCGGCGACTTTGTGTGGCGACTTTACTGCTCAACACTCTCTTTGGGGCTCAACCACGATCACTAGCCGTGGACGTGCAATGGAACGTTTTATAAGCGAGTTCCCTCTCTATATTCTTCACACGGGAACACCAACACATTTTACATTACCGACTAGACAGACCTCCGTGCTGGACTTCACCCTCTACAGTCCAGAAATTGAACCTTTCTTAGAATGGTCTGCGGACAGTCATCCACACAACAGCGACCATTTGTCTGTGTACTCCTATTTTATTAGGCGTGCTACGGTTGGTCGAGGACCTTCAAAGTGGCTATTTCACCGAACCGATTGGGAGGCCTTCCAATCGAACCTTGAAAGCACACTCCGCGACCACTCAGATGGATCACTCATCTCCGTAGAGACATTCACTACAACGACTCCGCAGAGTGCTCAGCGGCACATCCCACGATCATCGGCAACGTCGATTCGAGTACCAGTCCCATGATGGTCGTAGAAGTATCGAGAGGCAGTCCGTGCTAGGAAGATGGCACTTCGTGTCTGTAATAATAATAGTTGTACGTATAAGTTAATAGCCTTTCGCAAGGCACGAGCGCTCGCCAGACGTACTATCGCCGAAGTGAAACGAGACTCATGAAAAGCGTATTTAAACATGCTAAATCGCTCCACGTCATTGTCAACTGTATGGTCCAGTGTCAAGCGTTTCTTTGGAAAACACGCCCCAGTTCCTCTCCCCGTCTTACACATGGCAGGACATGACGTCATCGACCCGGAAGAAGTGGCCGACAAGATGGGATGTGCTTTGTCCGCACGCTCGAAAAATACTAATTACGAAGGATATTCGAGACATAAGGCTCGGTGCGAGGCACGTCCTCTTGATTTTTACACCACAGACGTCCTCCAGTACAACATACTATTTTTCCATCTCCGAATTAGCTGCAGCAATCAGCACACTCAAGAGCGTGGCAGAGAGTCCGGACACACTACGTAAGGATATCATCAAACGTCAAACGTCTACCAGCGGCTGCTTTAGAAACACTCTTGGAAGCCCAAAATGCAGTGTGGACATCAGGAACATTTCCATCCTCGTGGCGGGAGGAAAACATAGTGTCCATACGCAAACCAAATAAATCTGGCAAGGACCCACTGCATTACCGCCCCATCTCGCTCACTTGCTCCCTATGTAAACTGTTTGAGAAAATTGGGGAATGTCCGCTTGATGTGGTTTTTAGAACATAACAATCTCCTTACTGTGCTACAGAGTGGCTTCCGAAAACACCGCAGCACACTTGACCATATTTTAACACTCGACTCTGTTGTGCGTTTATGAAGCGCCACCATACAGATGTACATAATAGTTGTTTTTCGGCATTGACGTCGCATACGACATGGCATGGAGTCACGATATTCTGATGAAGCTACACAATACGGGTGTCAGAGGTTCCATGGGGTTCTTCTTGACTAACTTTTACCTTCGGAAACGTTTCGTGTTAGAATAGGAGACTCCCTCTCTGGAACTTTTCACAAGTTAACGGAGTCCCGCAGGGAAACGTACTGAGCGTAATACTGCTTGATATTGCTATCAACGACGTGGGTACTTCACTGCCGACTTTCGTAGGGAAAGCGCTATTCATGGATGACTTCGCCATGTGGTGTTCTTCGCGCTCTGTGCACATGGTAGAGAAACAACTCAAACTGGCTGTCCGGAAGGTGCAAGATTAGTGTGACAAAACCGGTTTTGTGATGTCCACGTCGAAAACCATCGCTGTCCACTCCTGCCGCAAACGTTCTTGCACTGACCCTGTGATTATGTTCAACGGACGCCATATCACATTCAAGCCACCTGCCAAGTTTCTAGGTATGTGGATGAACCGCCGACTAACATACAGCACCCACGTAAACGATCTTGTGGATAAATATGCAAAGAGACTGCAGGTGATGAGCACTGTCTCCAGGTGCTCGTGTGGTTGGTTGGTTATTGGTTTTTACGACACGTCGACCGTTGAGTCATATAGCGTCGCCAATCTCTCACGCCGATTGGTCGCGGGCGAAGAGTAGCGACAGGTGAGATTCGAACCCACAACCTTTCGATTGTGAGACGAGCATCTTACCCCTACACCACTCGTCCCCTCTGCTCGTGTGGAGTAAGACAGATATATCTTGCTTCTTATGTACCGATCGCTCGTACGGTCTAAAATCGATTATGTATGTTTTATTTATGACGGAGCGTGTGTTACAATCTAACCTAAGCCAACCTAACCTAACCTAACCTAACCCAACGAAACGCCGTCTGGATGTCATCCACCACACAGCCCTTCGTATTGCCACTGGAGCTTTCCGTACTTCTCCGGCCGATAGTGTAATGGCTGAGACTGATGAACCTCCTCTTGCGTTACGCCGTACATTACTGGGAGCGAGATACGCATCTGAGGTCGCACGGAACCGAAAACATTCAGCCCATCAATGGATATTTTCAAAGTCATCACTGCCACTTCGGTCATCCTGTAATCAGCGTGGATTGCCTTTTTCGGCGCATGTCTTCGACCTTCCATGAATGCAAAATTAGACCAAGTTCTATGGCACGCGCTGTCACTCCGAACATTCCCCCTTGCCAGGTTGTCCCAGTGCAGACTGACCTTAGTTTGTCCTATTGAAATGAGGATGAAACTCCGGAGAATTTCGCATGCTGGCGTTAGAAAAGCTACACCAGTACCGTGAGTTCTCCTGCGTCTACATAGACGGCTCGAAGTCCCTTTCCAGGGGGATGCGTGTGCGTCGGTCGACGCGGGATACTTCTGTTTTCGAAGCAGGCGTCGGTTTTTACTGCTGAACTAAATGCCATATTGCGATCTCTTTTCTATATGCAGGATGACCGATCCACAAATTACGTCGGTTTTCCTTGAGCAGTCTTCCGACAATGAAGTCTTTCAACCTGGATAACAGGCTTGTGCACAGGATTCTACGCGTCGTCAAATCCCTCATTGCCATCGACAAAAATATCGCATTCTGCTGGATCCGCAGCCATATTGGACTTGCTGGAAATGAAGCTGCCCATATAGCCGCTAAACACGCTATCAGAAATGGCCGTGAAGTCCGCCTACTTCTTCCTCCAAGAGATCTATATATCTGTATATTATCATATATACGGTCTAAATGGCAACGAGCCTGGAATTTCAAACCTAGTCAGCTGAAGGTTATAAAGCTGGCACTAGGAATGTGGCAGTCCTCACACCAGACATCCCGAGGAAGTAACGCTCTGCCGATTGAGGATAGGGCATGCCTTCGCGACATACAGCTACATGCTGACCAGTGATGACCGGCCTTCATGTCCACGCTGTTCTGACACCCCTACTGTGCATCATGTTTTAGTAGGTTGTTTACCGTTGGAATCTCTACGGCGTCAGATCTTAGGACGGCTAAACACTGGCCCTCTTTGCGTACGCTACTAAAGAATGACTCTGTGGTCGTATCGTCTGAGGACATTTTTACCATCCTACAACGATCACGTTTTGATTTTGTATATCGCCCTTTCTGAGGATTATTAACTACTGACTGCTATAGGAGCATGGAAAACTGCGTGTAAACACAGCTATGGGCGCAAAATGGCCCTGACGGTCGGCGCGCCCTTAAGCTCCAGTTCGTCATCATCATGTGTCAAATATACATTTATGTTCGCAATTGCACACCACAAACAATGTCAGTATGTTGCCAACATATCGGTCAGGCACCGTCGTGGGGAAAGGAAGACATTTCCAAGCACACGTTTTTGTTCTTTGGTGATTCGTTTTACTATTCTTTTAATCTATCAAAAATAATCGAACATTCTGATTTCTTTGAACTTCCTAATGGCGGATCAACCACCAAGGAAAACGTATGTCTTAACTAAGGAGGAAACAACGTCGGATAATTGAAGCAGAACATAGTGAAATCTGACAGGTGGCACTATTTTCTGTGTGATTTAGAGGCCAAGCATTACGTTGGTTGGTTGGTTATTGGTTTTACGACACGTCGACCGTTGAGTCATGTAGCGTCGCCAATCTCTCACGCCGATTGGTCGCGGGCGAAGAGTAGCGACAGGTGAGACTCGAACCCACAACCTTTCGATTGTGAGACGAGCATCTTACCCCTAGACCACTCGTCCCTGCCAAGCATTACGTCGGACTATTATAATTGCATTTGTATGAACAGTGCAGGGATTATGTCTGGAAAGTGTGGGCGGATAAAAAATTATATATACAATATATTGTAATATAAATGCATGCTCCGCCATCCGGTCGCTTCTATTCTGCAGGTAAACAGATGGTTCATTCATGTATAAGTTACTCTGCACGACCCTGAACTGCTGTTTTTTCTTGTAGCATGCCAACCTTTAATCTAGTTTTGATTTAATCTACCACACGTATTTTTTCTTCATTGTTTTCTACCTGCCGACCTTGCACAGCCGCGCACATGCTGCCAACCTTAGAAAGTCTCTCTTAACCCATTCTAGGTGCATACATTTAACGAAGCCGACGTTGTCGCTTTTGGAGCTTTATTTATGGATGAACACTAGCGTATTATCTCGTCACCTCCGCCCAGTTACTCAGACAATATTACGGATTTGCGCACTGTCGTCTCTGTACGCTGTGCTGTGTTGGTAACCTAATTTGTGACTCCTGCCACGTCGGCACTTATGCAGCTGGGGCCTTCTTCCGTACGCACTCAGTTGTATTACACTGATGTCAGTCTCGCATAGTCGTGTTAATGTCCAGTGCCACTGCCAGCCCTCCCTCCCCGCGTCTGTCGGCGGCCAGGTCGGCGATCTTGCGCGAGCTCCTCTCCCTGTCCCATTTATCCGGCGTGAAGCTGTCGATTCGGCTCCTCCACGTACGTATTGACCACCTCAGGTGGACATCGACCCGCGTACCGGTGAGGAAAGCCAGATGCGGGGGCGACCGCGTGCCGCTGTCGGCAGACTCCGGCCGGGCAGTGGGCCGGTGTTCCGGAGCACCAGCCAGTGGTGGGTGCCGCTGTCGGCAGACTCCTGCCGGGCAGTGGGCCGGTGTTCCAGAGCACCAGCCAGTGGTGGGTGCCGCTGTCGGCGGACTCCGGCCGGGCAGTGGGCCGGTGTTCCAGAGCACCAGCCAGTGGTGGGTGCCGCTGTCGGCGGACTCCGGCCGGGCAGTGGGCCGGTGTTCCAGAGCACCAGCCAGTGGTGGGTGCCGCTGTCGGCGGACTCCGGCCGGGCAGTGGGCCGGTGTTCCAGAGTACCAGCCAGTGGTGGGTGCCGCTGTCGGCAGACTCCTGCCGGGCAGTGGGCTGGTGTTCCAGAGCACCAGCCAGTGGTGGGTGCCGCTGTCGGCAGACTCCTGCCGGGCAGTGGGCCGGTGTTCCAGAGCACCAGCCAGTGGTGGGTGCCGCTGTCCGGCGCGCCGGCGGCGGTTCCAACGGGACAGCCTTTCCGCTTCCTATCAGAAATCAAGTTTTCTGTGATTTATGCTCCTCATTATGCCCCGCTTTTACATCTCGCAAAATGAGGATCGCAGCACGGCATGGTATCACACTTGCATTGACCCCGTGGCATGTCATTCTGACCGACTTTCGTTTGCTTTCACCGTTTGACCGGCGATGTTGCTTGCATTTCAATGTTTGACTGCCGATGTTATCGGCGCTGCATGGCCGACACAGCTGATGCGCCCCTAAACCCCAATAACCAACCAGCCTGCCGTGGCGGCCTGTGGCGGTACTGGCGGCGCACTGACACGTCTGCAGCCGACAAGTTAATTGAACCGTTCGGAGAGCCGTCGGCCACACCGGGGTTGCTGTCGGGCCGCCAAAGGTGGCGTCGGATCGGGTGCGAACGCCGCCGCCGCCGGAGGCCGTCGCGTTGCCACAGGCGTCGTGCGAGACACGGGCAGACGTGTGGCGGACGCGTCCGTCGGACTCTGTGCGGATGACTGCCGACTGAGATTGGCATCGTCAGCGGCGAACGGCCCAGCGCAATGGGCGACTGGAGCGGCCGTGATGGCGGCCCGAACGGAGCTCTGTGCATGTGCGACGAGCCGGCTGATGGGCGGCGAGCCGGCTGATGGGCGGCGTTTTGGCGCGTTCACCAATCTGACGCCAATTGTCGAAACTCGAACTTCCAGCTCACAATCAGCGTTTTCTCACCAGCTATAGAGTAGTCCCACAGTGGCATCAGCAACCAACGGTTGGTCGAAAATCCAGCCACACATGTGAACGCAAACTACTTGTCAATGACTGTCCCCACCCAAATGTGTGTATGAATTGTCCTTAGTTGTGGTGCATTGGATCCAGACAGACGGGGTGATCGTCTTGCGCGGCAGCGCTGTGCATCGCGTAGACCCGCCAGCTGTCAGTTTTAAACAGGCGACCGCAGAGCAAGTTACCAGCTGACAGTGCATGACAGCAAGTTACCAGCTGACAGTGCATGACAGCAAGTTACCAGCTGACAGTGCATGACAGCAAGTTACCAGCTGACAGTGCATGCACATCGCGGCGCACGCACCACACACGATTGCCACGATAGGGTCAGCATTCATCGCGACTGTACCGGGTGTGAAAACCGGAATGTCAGCTGCGGGCCGGTTCGTACCATTCCTCTTTCTGTTGTTTCTTGATGGTGTTCGTGCCGCGGTCGGAGCGCTGTAAAGGCTGCTGCCGTGCGGTTTGTTGCCGTTCATACGACACGGCAGCGTGTTACCGTTCACACGGTACGGCAGCGTGTTACCGTTCACACGGTACGGCAGCGTGTTGCCGTTCACACGGTACGGCAGCGTGTTGCCGTTCACACGGTACGGCAGCGTGTTGCCGTTCACACGGTACGGCTGTGTGTTGCCGTCCATACGACACGGCAGCGTGTTACCGTTCACACGGTACGGCAGCGTGTTGCCGTTCACACGGTACGGCTGTGTGTTGCCGTCCATACGACACGGCAGCGTGTTACCGTTCACACGGTACGGCTGTGTGTTGCCGTTCGTTCCAAAACCGAAACTAGCCGGGAAGAGAAGGGCAACTCACGTGCGGCATTCACAGGCGCAATAACTCGGCCGATAACGGCTGGGTGGAAACGTTCGTATAAATTCTCCTGAAGAGGGTTTGTTTGATGGAGCGGGAAAGTTTGAGTAAGATGAGTTATACGTGGGACAAGTGAGGTAAATGGAGAATATGCAAACGAAATGAGCTAGGGTGAGCGGGAGTTCGAACGACAGCTTGAGTTGGAAACGGTGCCAGGGGTTAAACTGGAACTGGAATGCGAGCCTTGATGTGCTGAACGGTTGCGGCCGCGCCGCCGTGGGTGGGCGGCTCGGTCAGTTTAGTGACGGGTCACAGCGGCGACGGGGCTGGCCGGCGGCGGCCACTCCGTCAGTGATAGGTGGCGCCGCCTCACAGATCGACGAGCAGCCGGCCAGCGGCGTGCGGCCCACGGCACCGCAGACACGGCCACTTCTCGGACCGGCGGAGAGACGGACACGGACGGCCAGTTGTCACCTGGCGGCGCACGTGCGGCGCACGGCACCGCAGACACGGCCACTTCTCGGACCGGCGGAGAGACGGACACGGACGGCCAGTTGTCACCTGGCGGCGCACGGATCTCGGCAGACGTATGCCTGCGCCGGCTGCGCTGATTTCCCTGGGCGTGGTCGGAATAGCATTGCCTGGGTACGCGATTAATGCCCAGTAATTTGCATTCATGTGTGGGGTGGTCAAATGCCGGCTATACCTATCCATGTGTAATTGATGTGGATGCTGCTGAAAAGCTGGACTGTGATGCATCGCCTCGGTTTACTTATTTTATGGACTAATTAAAGGTTGAAGTCTATGAACCTCCTACGATGTAGTTGGTGGCACAAATGCTGATATTATGCACCTCTTAGGGTGTCGTCAGGGAGTTTTCATGACCTACCGAGACACTTGCCCCACTGAAGCCTAAGATATTCAAACTATTTCAGTGGGCGATATGGAAAGCAATGAAATTGTAAAGGCAATAAGTGGTTGTACCTACATATATACTTTACATATTCAACGTGTTCTCCAGACCAACTGAAACAGTTACTTGGGTGATGAGAGTCTAATTCGGCTAAGCATAGGCTCAAAGTATCCACAACTCAAGTTGCCCATCGGACAGATTTATGATTGGCAATGCGACTATCGAAGAGCCAATTTAGTCAAAAGTCCAAGACAGAAAAGCTGAAAATGAAAATGTGTTTATATTGATCAATGTCGTCGTGTTCATTTGTGTGATTCAGTCAACGTTGCGCTTGCTTGATCTCCATATGTACCCCAAAGTGCTAAACAATCTTGTGCCTCAATCCCATGTTACTTCTCGTCCAGTGGTGCCCTTTTTATACACTGACCTACTCCAGTGGTGCCCTTTTTATACATTGACCTACTCCGCCATTTGCCAAGCGACTTCTTTCACCGCAATTACATCTGTACGATTTTGGATCGATATCCGTGCCGAGAGATAGGATACATATCATGTGTGTTCACTGTTATTTAAACTTGTAGCAGCATCTAAACTTGTAGCACGTGGCGACTCTGCAGTGTTCCTCTCAAGTAGAAAGTACAATGCTGGATGCAAATATATGCTTCTTGATTCAGTACGAATTAGGCAGAACAAATGTGGAAAGGCTTTTTCCACCTCATCTCTGAGTGCCGTTGATTGTTACCTTTTTATTGTTGACTTGGCGAGCTCTGGAAAACCTCTTCCTCGCAAGATTACCTAGAAAATTGTTAATTCCCTGCATATTAATACAGCTCATTTTAATCAACATCAGCTGCGCACCTGGTTTGTTCTGTCAGTACAGATCACCAGCTGCCATGTCATAGAGCCTGTGTCAGATCCCAGATGTGATGCGAGATCGCAGAGAACAATCCGGATTCTCGGTGTAGTAACAAATTCCAGAGGATATTTTTGGTCCCAGGATGGATGTCAGGCCACATCGCCGATGTGGGACATCAAAGCTGATGACGGACCAGAGACGTAAAATTATATCTCGGAGAAAGACAGAGCACGCACACTACAGAGTCATAGATGAAGCTGTTTGTCATTTGTTCATAAAAATACTAGAAGTGTGATTCTGTCACTAGTTCCAAGGGTTTTCTTTTGTTTTGCTGTAACTCAGCTTACTTTTATAAGCTATTGCGACAGATATTACTGCGTGGTGCAGATCGCGTTGGCTGTGGAGAGTTAATTACTTTGCTTCCATTATAGCTTGCTGCGATGTTGATTACACTGCGTGAGGTGGCGACCTTTACCACGCCGGCTACAGCCAGTCTTGTGCACATGTGTGATTAAGACAACGGGTATTAATTGCTGAACGTCATCGGGGAGGGGGAGGGGGAGGGGCAAAGTACATGAAGGCAATGGGCAGGCCCAAATGGATTGGGGGCACACTTTCTAGGTCACATGCTAAAAGTTGAAATGACTGGGGGGGGGGCAAAGTCAACATTGAGAGGGCACCCTCAAAGGTATATAAAACAACACCACTGATTAAGACTACCACAACTATCGTACTCTGCAGCTGTACAATGATTTTAAAATGTCAGCTTTTTAAGGTTGGGCCAACTTTTAAGGGGCCGGCAGATTGGGCCCCTTCCACAGGACAAATAAGTTGGTCACTTTTTTCTTTTATTTCAAAAATGGACCCCTTTGAAAAAATATGGTCGAAATCCGGATACCTTTTTAATCGTGGTAAGTGGGCCCCTTCAAATCGATTCCCCCACCATACCCAGCGCAAATCCTAGGCACGCCACTGCTACATGCGTACAATGTGCAGGCAAGGGCGTCGCCACCGGGGGGGCAGGGGGGACAGTCGCCCCCCTTGCCGTGAGACTGGGGGGGGGCGCCGCCCCCCTGAAATTTCAGGAGGCCCCTATCCGGGAATGCACAGCAAAAAAAGTGAGCAAGGAGGCCGACGAGACATGAGAGGAGGCCTCCAAGACGTGAGAGGAGGCCCCTAATTTGAAGAAGGAGTCACCTTCGAGGGGATAGGAGGCCCCCAGGATTACAAAGGAGGCCCCAGTATTGAAAAGGATGCCCCCAGGATTGCAAAAGAGGCCTCCAGGATCGCAAAGGAGGCCCCCAGGAATGCAAAGGAGGCCCCCAGGATTGCAAAGGAGGCCCCCAGGATTACAAAGGAGGCCCCCAGGATTGCAAAGGAGGCCCCAGGAATGCAAAGAAGGCCCCAGGATTGCAAAAGAGGCCCCCAGGATTGCAAAGGAGGCCCCCAGGATTACAAAGGAGGCCCCAGGATTGAAAAGGAGGCCCCCAAGATAGCAAAGGAGGCCTCCAGAAATGCAAAGGAGGCCCCCAGGAATGCAAAGGAGGCCCCCAGGATCGCAAAGGAGGACTTCAGGATTGCAAAGGAGGCCCTCAGGAATGCAAAGGAGGCCCCCAGGATTACAAAGGAGGCCCCAGGATTTCAAAGGAGGCCCCCAGGAATGCAAAGGAGGCCCCAGGATTGCAAAAAAAGGCCTCCAGGATTACAAAGAACGCCCCAGGATTGCAAAAGAGGCCCCCAGGATTGCAAAGGAGGACTCCAGTATTACAAAGGAGGCCCCAGGATTGCAAAGGAGGCCCCCAAGATAGCAAAGGAGGCCTCCAGAAATGCAAAGGAGGCCCCCAGGAATGCAAAGGAGGCCCCCAGGATCGCAAAGGAGGACTTCAGGATTGCAAAGGAGGGCCTCAGGAATGCAAAGGAGGCCCCAAGGATTGCAAAGGAGGCCCCCAGGAATGCAAAGGAGGACTCCAGGATTGCAAAGGAGGCCCCCAGGAATGCAAAGGAGGCCCCAAGGATTGTAAAGAAGACCCCAGGATTGCAAAGGAGACCCCCAGGAATGCAAAGGAGGCCTCCAGGAATGCAAAGGAGGCCTCCAGGAATGCAAAGGAGGCCTCCAGGATTACAAAGGAGGCCCCAGGATTGCAAAGGAGGCCCTCAGGAACGCAAAGGAGGCCTCCAGTATTACAAAGGAGGCCCCCAGGATTGCAAAGGAGGCCCCCAAGATTGCAAAGGAGGCCTCCAGGATTACAAAGGAGGCACTCAGGATTGAAAAGGAGGTCCCCAATATTGCAAATGAGGCCCCCAGGATTGCAAAGGAGGACTTCAGGATTGCACAGGAGGCCCCCAGGAATGAACAGGAAGTCCCCAGGATTGCAAAGGAGGCCTCCAGGATTGCAAAGAAGGCCCCAGGATTGCAAAGGAGGCCCCAGGATTGCAAAGGTGGCCCAATACGGGAAGGGAGACCTCAGAAAATGAGAGGAGGCCCGAAGACGGAATATAAAGCCAGTGGATATGAGATGAGGTTTCGTAGACGCAAAAGCAGAACCTAAAACGGGTAAGGTTCCACCAAGATAGAAAAGGATGATCCTGAAAAGTGGCAGGAAGCACCTAATTCGGAAGAGGGCGATATAAGATTGGAAATGAGACCCTATGATAAACGAGGAAGCCCCTAAAATATGAGAGAAGGGCAATTAGATAAGAGGGATGGCTCCCAGGCGAGAAAGAAGGCTTCAAGACCGGTAAGAGGGTCCCCAGTAAATGACAAGGTAACTGAGATAGGAAAGGTTGCTTGTAATTTGGGAGAGGAGGTACCTGAGAGAGAACAGGAATCCACCAGGAGATAAGAGGCCACCCTTAAAATGGGCAAAGATATAATCAAAACGCAGAACAGGAGGCTCCGAAGACGTGAGAGGAGGCCCCTAATTTGAAAAAGAAAACCTCTAGAAGAGAAAAGGAGGTCCCTGCCGGACTCGAGAGGAGTACCTCGAGATCGAGTAGGAGGTTTCCAGGGCCGAATGAAGCCCCGACGACCGGAAGGAATTCCAAGGAAATGAGAGAAGGCACTTAAGATTGGAGTGGCAGGTAGCAGGTATGGAAGGAGGCGAGGTTTCCAAATTGAAGATCCCTCAAGACGGGTAAGCTTTGCGAGGACAAAGGAGGCCCACGAGGCGTGGCAGGAGGCCCCCTAATTTGGCAGAGGATGCCCCTGGAACATGAGAGGAAGCCCCATGCCACGTTAAAGGGGCCTTAGGAAGTGGGAGGAGGCCCTCCAAAACGGGAGAGGAGGACCATTGAATATGGAGGAGGGTAGGATGCGCGAGAAGACGTCCGAAAGCCGGGAAAAAGGCTCCAGGAAATGAGGCGAGACCCATAAGACGCGAGAGGAGGTCTATAACTTGCTAGAAGCCCTGAAATGCCAGGAATCGTGCCGGGGTACTTGAAAATCACGATATGGGCCCAAAAAGATCCGGGCGGGGCCCCTGAATATCACGCTGAGCCTAGAGGTACCAAAAATTCACGCTCGGACCATGAAAATCACGCTAGGGGCACGATAGGTAGTACCGTTCCCCAACAGTATCATTGGGACACAAATGAAGCCGGGGCAACGAAAAACAATCCGGACATGGATAATCACTCTGGGGCCCCAACAACGACACCAAAAGCATCAAAAACGTATTGGACACCCGCAAAATGTCCAGGTCGCTAAAACTCGAGCTAGGGATCCAAGCAAATGACGTCGTGACATAAAAGATTACATTGGACTATAAAAAAGTCGCGTCGCAGCCCTTGAAAATCTCACTGGACACCAAAAAGGTCGCGCCTGGACCCAAAAGGTTACAGCTGCCCCAAAAAATCAATTATCAACCGGAATGTCACTCTGCTCCACAAAAAAAAAATCGGGTCAAAGTCCCCCCAAAACACGTTGGGCACTGGAAAAAAACGTGTCAGGGCACCGAAAAAAATCACACCTGGAAACCGAAGAATCGTACCAGGACCGAAAAATATCGCATAAGGACCTTTAAGAAAATAGAACTCGATGTCCAAAAGTTCACACCGAGTCTCGATAGAATCCACCCCAGCACCGGAAAATTAAGAACAGGTCAGGAAAAAATTGCCCGGAGGGCATTTATACTCCGAAAGGTGCCATCGGCTGAAAAAAGTCCTTTGGTGGCCGCAGTGACATATCAAAAGTGCAAATGCCCCCTCCCTCCTAAGAGGGATATGCTCCCAAGAATCGAGCCGAGGCCCCCAAAAGTCGCGCTGGGGCCACACAAATTCGCGTCGGTCCACCAGAATTCGCATAGAGACTCCTAGTAAATACGCGGGGCCCCAGAAAACTCGCTCCGAGGCACAAAAATCTGCAACAGGAACCGCCGAGATCGCGTTGGGGTCACAGCTAGGTACAACGCGCCCCGCAAACTCGAACCGGTCCCACCAAATTTCGCGCTCGGACCCACAATTCCCATCGGTAGAACCAAAAATTTGGTCTGGACATACAAAATTAACGTCGGGGCTGCCAACAGTTGGCGTCTAGGGCCCGACATAGGCACCGTGTGACCCCCAAAGTCGCATCGGCATCCGAAAAATAAAGCCGGAGCCCTCCAAAATAATGATGGATTCCAAAAAAGCCCAGGTCAGGACAATGGTTCTGGAGCACCGAACATGTCATCAGATGCCTTGACAAATCGCGTACGGCATCGAAAAACATACCGGAGCTCGAAGAAAATCGAGGTGAGATACAAAAACATGGCGCCAGGGACTCGAAAAAATGAGGCCGGGATTCGGAATTTAAAGAAAATTCAGAAGAGATCCACAAAATCGCGTTGAGCCCAGATAACTGGCGTTGGGTCCCGGAACCACGCGCCTGGACGCGATAAGTCGCGATAGGACCCAGAAAAAGCCCCGAAATCGTACCGGGACACCACAAATGTGCGTCAGAAGCCCCAAATGAACACAGCGGGACCCTAAGAGCACAACGAGGACCGAGAATGCGACTGGCCCTCCAAAGCGCAGTCTCGCAAAAAGCGACAGGACCCGAAAACATGTGTTGTAGCCATAACTATATATACCGGGAACTCTAAAAAACATCATTTAAAAAAAAACACCGGAAGCTCTCAAGGCACACAAGGACCATATGACTGCACAAGGGCCTGAAAAGAGGCTGGGGCCACAAAAAGCAACATGGTCCGAAACGAACAAAAATGCCGGGCAAAAATGTAAATGTAAACACATCGAGATCTTTGAAAGCGTCCCGACAACTAAAAAAAGTCTTCGGTGCACAAAAAAGCAACAAACCCTAATACGAGCAGTAGTTTCGAAAATGCGTTGGATCTCTAACAAAAATGGATTGGAGCCCTAAGACACATCCGTAGACGAAGAAATACGAAACGGGTTCAAAGAAGTACACTCAGGCTGGGCCTAGGTTCGGTAGCCAACCTGGAAGCATGTTTAATCAAAGATATGAGGTGAATCAAAGCTCAGCGGGTATCGGCATTTCTTTACCATAAAATATGGGAAGTAGGGAACTAAGGATCGAATTTAATTCATCGAATTTTCGCAGCGAACGACCATACGAAGCATTTTATCACGTCAGATATGGCACAAGTCTATCATGTGGCAATAATTAGCAAAGCGTAGGAGTCCCAGCAGAATCCGTACCATCGCACGAAGTGTGGCGAATGCGCCGAATGCGCAAGATGGGTGTGCACGTGCAATAACGTTGGATTCGTGGCGACCGGGCACTATGAACCGGAATGTCTGAAATTGGGAAATTGTATATTTTAAAGTGATTTGCGTAGGTGTAATTTCAGCAGTGCGAGGTAACTTGTCAAGGGATACCAAAATAATACATTCGAACAGGGTGGGGGGAGCTAGGGTTGAAATCAGACGAATCAGAAACGATAGTGATAGATTAGGCCCTCTTCACAGGATAATCCAGTCGATCACTAATTATTGTATTTAAAATGGTCCCCTTTGACAAAATAGTGGTCTAAATGGGAAAACTTACGCCCATGGAGCAAGGTCAACATTTCGGGGGAAAATTCCCCCTCACAAACATACAAAACAACACCGATGACCCATATTAAATGGGAGGAACGATGTTTTAAAACGTATTTTCTTCCTACAAAGTTGTCTTCTGTGATTACAGCCTGCATGATTAGAGCTTCCCAGCTTCAGTACCTTCTCAACGACACAATTTACAAAACGGTACAGCACAGCGATAACCATGGGCGTGAAGGCGTGGAATTCGAAGGTTTTGCATTATTTATGCATTATCATTGTTACATTGTTGCATTGCCATTGATGCATTGTTGTTCAATGCTTGTTCTTGCCGTGAATTTATTCGCGGAGGATTTATTATCTTAGCTTCTGTGCCAAGTGCCTTGCAGCCAGCACCAAATGTTATAAAAAAAGAAGAAATAAATCCATCAGATGACGATGAGAAAACCAATTCAATTCACTTCTCGTTGTCGCATTCGCGAAATTGTCGTCCGAGGACTGAGAAATGATCGTTTAAGCTTGTTTATGAGATCAAGCTGGTGGGAATTACTAACAGTAGTGATGAACCTAGCTATATTCAGTTAAACTTGGTGGACATAGAAGTGGGTTGATCAATGGGAGATATCTTTCAGATATGCTCAGCACGAGCCCCACCAGCTCGCTACAATCTAGAGGCCAGTGGGAAGATTCTTCTCGTCCATAAAGCATAAAGATATTGGTTTGTTTTGGCACTGACGTATTTATCCACATTTGCTTATTTATACCCTGGTATGGCTTAGTTCTCAGCGAAAAAAATTATTCTTGCTATTGCGTTTTGCGTAAATGATGCACCATGCCAAGAACAAACAAGACATCAATATGAAATCATGTTCCCATTCGGGAACCATGCTAAGAGATTAAAAAGCAATAGGAGGCCCTAACACAGGACCTCCTGGAACAGTGTAATTTGCCAAATATTTCCCAGAATAGAACAGGTGCCAAGGAAAAAAGCAGTGCTAAAGAAATGTCTTGGACGTTACTTTATGGAATTATACAAATAAAACGAAAACTGAAGACAGAATCTAGTTCATATAATTCATAAAGATAACTTTTTAAAAAAAGTATACCTTGCCATAGAGGATGTCATTGTTGATGATATATGGCAACACAGAAAGGTATGATGTGCCTGAATGAATGTGTTTTTTCTTCTTTTTTTGTGATGGATTATTTTGTTAGGTTCGTATTCACCCATGCATATTCTGTTTAATAATATTTATTTAAAAAACAGTGGAGGCCCCCTTTTGGGGAACAGGAGGCCCCCTATGAACATTGCCCCCCTGGAAGAATTTCGTGGCGACGCCACTGTGTGCAGGCAATTGCATAATGCATGCCTCGCTCTGTGCAGTGCCCAGGAACACTACAGAAACATGTAGCTGAAATAAATCAATGTAAACCATGTCTGATGCGTCGTGGATCTCTGGGTTACCATTGCAGTGGATTAGTGAATGCCCTAAATAAACACACAAACGTTTGGCTCTGGACGTAACTATGTTTGCAGCTATGTTCAGTTGTCCGCCCAAACTGCCAAACTTGGACACATTCGTGTGAACACAAGCCCCCAAAAATAGTCCCGCTTAGCTGTGTCACACACATCGGACGTATCATACTTGGTGTTGTTCTGCATTGGCTGAGTGACCACCAGCGGACCCGGCGGCTGTTGTGGCCCACCGGAACCAGAGCCACAGAGAACCACCACGCTCTCTGCATGGCGGCTGTTGTGGCCCACCGGAACCAGAGCCACAGAGAACCACCACGCTCTCTGCATGGCGGCTGTTGTGGCCCACCGGAACCAGAGCCACAGAGAACCACCACGCTCTCTGCATGGCGGCTGTTGTGGCCCACCGGAGCCAGAGCCACAGAGAACCACCACGCTCTCTGCATGGCGGCTGTTGTGGCCCACCGAAACCAGACAAGGAACCACCACGCTCTCTGCATGGCGGCTGTTGTGGCCCACCGGAGCCAGAGCCACAGAGAACCACCACGCTCTCTGCATGGCGGCTGTTGTGGCCCACCGGAGCCAGAGCCACAGAGAACCACCACGCTCTCTGCATGGCGGCTGTTGTGGCCCACCGGAACCAGAGCCACAGGGAACCACCACGCTCTCTGCATGGCGGCTGTTGTGGCCCACCGGAGCCAGAGCCACAGAGAACCACCACGCTCTCTGGCCACGCTCTCTGGCCACGCTCATGGCCTGTACTGCAGCATTGGGAATCGGTACGTCAGCAAACGTCACTGCTGTACCGCATCGCCAGACGCGGCAGACGGATAATTGGTGGTGGGATTTTTGCGGGTCAAGATTGAACAAGTTCTTAGATAGTTGTGCCAGGATGCGGTGGCTCATGTACTTTTGGTATTACCAGAGCGACACCAATCATTACCAGAGCGACACCAACCAAACTATTGGTGCAGCCGTGCAGTAACAATAATTTGATGGCCTTCCGAACGGTTGCCAATACTGGTATTCACTCCAAAATTTGCAGAGGGCACCAAACTCCATTGAAACAAAGAGACAACTGTTGCTCAATATATCAGAGTACAACGGACCCTCTGTATTAATGGAAACGCCTGTTGTGTTCGGTTCTGCCAATGCATCACTAATAAGTTTAATGATTTAGCATTCAGTTTACGCCTCTGCATGAAAGCAATGTGGTTCAGTGTTCAGATGTTGGTAACACCAATAACTCTGCGATGCCTCCAGCTTCGGCTGTACCAGCAGTCGGTACCTATAGCCGAACGTGTAGCCAGTGTCGCTGGTGACCTTGCCGTCGGCTGCATCGGTCCAGACTGGCATCAGGTCCTACCTGTTGAGGTAGACGCCGACGCTGGGGTCGACCTGGCCGTCACGAATGAGAGGCACCACCGACCTCTCTGCCCTGCGACACACAGTCCTGGCGAGGTGGAGTGTGGCGCTGGTGACGCCGCCGCCCTGCAACACAGCAACAGACCCTGCGACACCCATTCCTGACAAGGTGGACTGTGGCGCTGGTGACGCCGCCGCCCTGCGACACGGCAACAGATCCTGCGACACACATTCCTGACAAGGTGGACTGTGGTGCAGGCGACTCGCCGCCCTGCGACACGGCAACAGACCCTGCGTGGCAACATTCGGTTGACAATTTATGAGGAACAATGGAACGAAATGATAGCTCTGGCATCCTGATAATCTGATTGTGTGTGCTCCCGGAGAAATGTCCGTCCGCGGTAGTCCACCTGGCCAAACTCTCCTACTCTGACATGGTAACCGCCCGAGGGCACGTCACGTCATTTAAAAATAGACCACACCTCCGGGTAGTCCTCCAAATACCGCACTCGTATCCGCGCAGCCAGGGCTGAACAAGCCCGCTTAAAATGTTTGAGTCAGGTTGTTTGCTGAAACCAATATAAGCAGCTAAAACTGGCATAAAGCGGCCATGCTGTCAACAACTCAGTCTAGAACTTTCAGAGGCAGATCATTGCACTCGAACTAACTGCATTCAAGAAGTATGAAATCCAATATTTGCCAGAGCCCGTGTCCCTACCATACCACTGACATCAAATGCCAGGCCTATTTTATTGGATTGTGTGATTTCCTCGGCGCGCATCCAGAAGCACAGCAAAGGGGCCCAGTCCCCTCCCCATAACAACCAAAAACGCACTAGATCAACCAAATTCTTAGGTTTTCACCAGGTAAAAACCTAATTTTTCAGCGTGCTTTGCGCACCGAAAGCTGTCTGTTTCTTTGTATTATTTTTGGTCCACCATCATGAATCATCATCACCACCATTATGAACATCCTGGTTGCAACACTGCGCACATCATTTCAAAATTCTTCTCCTTATTCTGATGCACTCATACATTCTAAAACACACTTCTATCGGAACCTAGAGTGTACGTCAAGTGGCAGACGAAGAGATGAGATAGACAACCGACAAGTTCCCCAATCCCAAAACAGAGGCACGCCGGAAACAACCACGATATCAGAGAAGACAACGCACCGTGTAAGGTCGCCCCTTCCAAAGCGCCTGCCATCTTACCCGAGGGTTGCCTAGAGATCCGATGGTTAGGAGTTAAGTGTAAATGGCCTGACTTCATACCGGGACATCGTGCTGATAATATAGTTATGGTTGGTTCATTATTTTCGCTTCGGCTTTAATTTAGCCCAAAACAAATGAAATTCAGCCAGCAGCTGGGCGCAGACACCGGGCTGGCTGTCAGCAGCCGACTGCAGCGACACCTGGCCAGCTCATTTTGGGCCTTGTTCTCCGGCAATATGACTGCTCAAAATCCTCCGCTGCTCACATTTTCGGTGAGGAGACGACGGAGAAGAGCGGCGCACGGCAGGGCAGGGGCACACAGAGGTAGACGACGGCGAAAAGTGGCAGCACGGCAGGATAGGGGCACACAGAGGTAGACGACGGAGAAAATCAGAGCGTACGGTAAGTCAGGGCACGAAAAGGCAGGGGGCAACGGAAACACAGAGGAAACGACAAGACAGAGGGAATGACAAGTCGGATCGCGGAGTTCGACAGAAACCAGGGGAGGACAGATGGCAAGGCAAAGCAGAAGGAACGGCAAGGCAGAGGGAACGGCAAGGCAGAGGGAACGGCAAGGCAGAGGGAACGACAAGAAGGGGCACGATGAAGCAGAGGACAGGGAAGAACAGTGGCTTAGGCGATCGGAAAGCCATTTTAGGATAAATCAAAGAAGTTAGCATATTGTAACTGTTGGGTTGGAAATTTTACCTGCTTAAAATATTTTTTACGTCACCCGGATCAGAGTTCAGAATTACTATTAGGCATAGTATCACTACACCAATGCTGTACGTCTCCCGATAATGGTGTCGGAGACGTGCGGATCCGAACTGGTGACTCCGACATCGCTCCCGCCAGAGGACGGATCAGGTCAGTTGTCCACTCGGCCACTGAGCTGGCGACCCCGACATCGCTCTAGCCAGAGGACGGATCAGGTCGTTGCCCTCGGTCACTGAGCTGGCGACTCCGACATCGCTCCCGCCCGAGGACGGATCAGGTCAGTTGTCCACTCGGTCACTGAGCTGGCGACTCCGACATCGCTCTAGCCAGAGGACGGATCAGGTCAGTTGACCACTCGGCCACTGAGCTGGCGACTCCGACATCGCTCTAGCCAGAGGACGGATCAGGTCAGTTGACCACTGGCCACTGAGCTGGCGACTCCATCGTCTAGAGGACGGATACAGTTGTCACTCGGCCACTGAGCTGGCGACTCCGACATCGCTCTAGCCAGAGGACGGATCAGGTCAGTTGACCACTCGGCCACTGAGCTGGCGACTCCGACATCGCTCTAGCCAGAGGACGGATCAGGTCAGTTGTCCACTCGGCCACTGAGCTGGCGACTCCGACATCGCTCTAGCCCGAGGACGGATCAGGTTAGGTGACCACTCGGCCACTGAGCTGGCGACTCCGAAATCCCTTTTGGAAGAAGGGGGAAAAGGGGTTTTGTCCACTCGGCACTGAGCTGGCGACTCCGACATCGCTCTAGCCCGAGGACGGATCAGGTCAGTTGACCACTCGGCCACTGAGCTGGCGACTCCGACATCGCTCCCGCCAGAGGACGGATCAGGTCAGTTGACCACTCGGCCACTGAGCTGGCGACTCCGACATCGCTCTAGCCAGAGGACGGATCAGGTTAGGTGACCACTCGGCCACTGAGCTGGCGACTCCGACATCGCTCCCGCCAAGGACGGATCAGGTTAGGCGACCACTAGGCCACACACGCTACATATCTGGAAACACGGGCAATATTGTTATCCTAACATCAGTGCATGGACACAATTTACTGGTGAGAATTGGGAAGTGCCTCTCAATCGGGTAAACATCGAGAGGGCCAAGGGGTACCACATAGCGGCTGCGAGGCACAGTGTCCCGTGTTTTCCTGCATAATAAATGTATTTTTTAATGTGGTGTAGCATAACAGTCGAGAGCAAATGTACATTTTCATAATGACTCAGTCATGTTAGTTCAAGATCAGATCGACGATTTCGATCTGCCGTATAAGATGAGTTGCATTGTCTTGAGCTGCTGGCAAATTATTAGCAAATCAAGCAACAGTATCCTGACCATAGCACCCATATGAACCATTATTCAGCATCTCGATCTCCAAACATGACAGGTTGGCCCAAATCACCGATGTCCGAATGCTTTGTTTAAACGTACAGGCAGTTGATATGCGCTTTGGTAGGTGTTTTTTTTTTAAGTTTAGGGGCGCATCGACTGCGTCGGTCATCACTCACTCGCTCTCTCTCTCACCCTCACCCTCACCCTCACCCTCACCCTCACCCTCACCCTCACCCTCACCCTCACCCTCACCCTCACCCTCACCCTCACCCTCACCCTCACCCTCACCCTCACCCTCACCCTCACCCTCACCCTCACCCTCACCCTCACCCTCACCCTCACCCTCACCCTCACCCTCACCCTCACCCTCACCCTCACCCTCACCCTCACCCTCACCCTCACCCTCACCCTCACCCTCACCCTCACCCTCACCCTCACCCTCACCCTCACCCTCACCCTCACCCTCACCCTCACCCTCACCCTCACCCTCACCCTCACCCTCACCCTCACCCTCACCCTCACTCTCACTCTCATCTCTATCTCTATCTCATCTCATCTCATCTCATCTCCTCTCATCTCTCTCTCTCTCTCTCTCTCTCTCTCTCTCTCTCTCTCTCTCTCTCTCTCTCTCTCTCTCTCTCTCTCTCTCTCTCTCTCTCTCTCTCTCTCTCTCTCTCTCTCTCTCTCTCTCTCTCTCTCTCTCGCTCTCCCTCTCTCCATCACGCACTCTCCATCTTCTGACCTGTTCGAACAGTAAAGTTGCAATATTGTGAACTGAGATTGTTGTAGGTGAGGCAAAAATCCCCTTACGGTCGATACGGCTTGCTGCCGTGCCGCCAGCTGGCACATTTGGATTCAGGGCGTGCGGGGCGTGGGCCCATTTAGCGCCGATGAGCCGTTCGGTTTGTAGAGCTACGGCCCCAGTCAGAACCGGGCAGGCGAGATACAGTTGTGCATCAATCGCCGAGAAAGCTGACGAACATCTTCACAGTACACATCTGAGCCTGCACTCCGAATGGAACTCCAAGGACGCCGTCCGTCATGGAGACTGGAGTGGCGTTGGCTATCGGGGTCCAGACTCTGACGCTTGGTGAGTGCATGTGAAGCAGCTGCGCATCACATCAGACACGTGGACAAGTAGCGCATCACATCAGGCATGTGGACAAGTAGCGCATCACGTGGACAAATAGCCCATCGTATCAGGTACATGGACAAATAGTGTATGGTGTGGACAAGTAGCGCACCACGTGGACAAGTAGCGCATCATGAGCATGCCGCAGGAACTCCGCCATTTTGCACGCTTCCTTGACGTAGAGCACAGTTTTCCTCTGATGCCTGCGTCGAATTTATAGAATGCTGCCGAAAGTGTGATAGTTCTATCAGAACTGTCTGGAAACACGCTACGTACATCATCACCTCATTCCCATGCCCGTCTCTACTGGGCCTGGTCCAGCTTATATGCAACAGCGCCCACAGACAGCACGTCCAGTGGGCGGGGGGGGTAGCCAGAATTTGCACCCCTACCAACTTTACCATACCTCGTGCCTAAAAAGTGAGACAAAGCCACAACTGTGCGCAACTTGGATTTATATTCCTATGGAAAGTCTTACAAATAGAAATAGAAGTTGCGCAGTAATGTACTGGCACAACACAATTTCAACCTGGCCATAACATATAAACATGCTGTCCCATACTCAAGGTTCGAATTCCGCAAACACCGAAGTTATTGTGGTGTTCTTACCGAGCATATGGCAGTATCCACACAAATTCACAGCCAATGAATAATCAGTTCTGGACCCCGACAGCAATGAACACACCATTCCGCTGAAACATCATCAATCAGGGCATCCATCAAGCAGGGCTCTTAGTTTGAACATGAACATTGTTTGCTGTGCTGCTCCCGACCGGCCCAAGATGACTTTAGCCGGTGACCTTCTTTACCTCGAGCTAGAGATCACCCAACGCCTAACCTATTCTCAAAGTTCGTATCGCTAAACCCCTACTTCCCAAGATCTCAGGAAATTGGAAATGGCGGTGACGGTGGCGGAACCTTCCTCCACCGCCAGCTTTAGACGGTGTCCCTCCACAGGTCGTGATGGACGCGGTGGCGGTGACGGTGGCGGAACCTTCCTCCACCGCCAGTTTAGACGGTGTCCCTCCACCGCCCGTGATGGACGCGGTGGCGGTGACGGTGGCGGAACCTTCCTCCACCGCCAGTTTAGACGGTGTCTCTCCATCGGTTCTGGTGACATGGTAGTCAGTTGGTGTCTAACGGCTGCCCATAACAATAGCAAACCTCTTACAGAGATAAATCGGGCAGAATATTGACATGATAAAACATCTTCCAGTGTCTTCAATTTCGACACGCACAATCAGCGGTCGTTTCCAATTTCGAGCTGTCGTCGCATATCTGGCCAAATCCTTGGCATTCCGAGATGACATTCTACACGAACTCGGTGCGGAATCACCGACATAGGCACAATTGCTGGACGAGGACGTGGGCATTGCACAGATTGTTACGACAGAACTTGGATCACAATAATTGCCAACAATTCTGCGGGGTGACAAGTCTGCGGTGCGACATCACTGCTACACTGCTACAGCAAAAACTTTCCACACAACTTACTGCGACACGACACGGTTGGGAATGCAAATAGTGCGACGTGAAAATATTACTGCTGATAAATTTGACTAGGCTAGTTAAGGTTAAGCCCTTGCTGTAGCAGTAATGTCGCGTCGCAGTTGTTGAGGGCGCGGGTTTGTTATGTAGCAGTAATGTCATGTCGCAGTTGTTGAGGGCGCGGGTTTGTTATGTAGCAGTAATGTCACGTCGCAGTTGTTGAGGGCGCGGGTTTGTTATGTAACATCAATGTCGCGTCGCAGTTGTTGAGGGCGCGGGTTTGTTATGTAGCAGTAATGTCACGTCGCAGTTGTTGAGGGCGCGGGTTTGTTATGTAGCAGTAATGTCATGTCGCAGTTGTTGAGGGCGCGGGTTTGTTATGTAGCAGTAATGTCACGTCGCAGTTGTTGAGGGCGCGGGTTTGTTATGTAGCAGTAATGTCACGTCGCAGTTGTTGAAGGCGCGGGTTTGTTATGTAGCAGTAATGTCACGTCGCAGCATTTGCATTCGCAATCGTGTAGTCACTGAAAAGTCGACAGCAGAATCGCATTCGTGTGGTGGGACCTTCCACACTTCCACAGCAATTGCACGGTCAGCCACGACCAGCCGAACAGCGGCGGACAGCGACACAGACCAGGTGACCACCGAACTGGCGGACCAGCTCAGCGGTGGACAGCGTCACAGACCAGGTGACCACCGAACTGGCGGACCAGCTCAGCGGCGGGCAGCGTCACAGACCAGGTGACCACCGAACTGGCGGACCAGCTCAGCGGCGGGCAGCGTTACAGACCAGGTGACCACCGAACTGGCGGACCAGCTCAGCGGCGGGCAGCGTCACAGACCAGCTCAGCGGCGGGCAGCGTCACAGACCAGCTCAGCGGCGGGCAGCGTCACAGACCCGCTCAGCGGCGGGCAGCGTCACAGACCAGCTCAGCGGCGGGCAGCGTCACAGACCAGCTCAGCGGCGGGCAGCGTCACAGACCCGCTCAGCGGCGGGCAGCGTCACAGACCCGCTCAGCGGCGGGCAGCGTCACAGACCAGCTCAGCGGCGGGCAGCGTCACAGACCAGCTCAGCGGCGGGCAGCGTCACAGACCCGCTCAGCGGCGGGCAGCGTCACAGACCAGCTCAGCGGCGGGCAGCGTCACAGACCAGCTCAGCGGCGGGCAGCGTCACAGACCAGCTCAGCGTCAGCCCGGTTCGGTATGCATCAGCCACTATGGGCAGCCGCCACTGTTGTGAGTATCCTACAGCACACTGCTGGGTGCACCAGGTGGCCAGTCCAAGAGACGGCAGCCCCCACTGCACGACGCCGCAGAACAGCGCATCACACAGCGTCCAGCCGGCAGGCCCACGAGTACAGTACGAGCACGACGTAACTGGCACTTGCTGGCAAATCTGGCCACCGACATACACTTAAGGTCACGCACCAAGTCATTAACACGGAAGTGTGTTGAATTTATCAGATGGATAACAACGAATTATCTCTGTCGCTAACGGTACAACTGCGAGAGCTTAATCAAACTTAATCATCTAACTACAATAACCAAAAGTTAAATGCAACTAATCCACAGTATGAATCGTTGTAGTGCGCCGGAATTGGATACTCTCCCCTGTGCGGGGTAATTGGATACTCTCCCCTGTGCGGGGTAATTGGATACTCTCCCCTGTGCGGGGTAATTGGATACTCTCCCCTGTGCGGGGTAATTGGATACTCTCCCCTGTGCGGCGGAACTGGATACTCTCCCCTGTGCGGGGTAATTGGATACTCTCCACTGTGCGGGGTAATTGGATACTCTCCCATGTGCGGGGTAATTGGATACTCTTCCACTGTGCGGGGCAATTGGATACTCTCCCCTTTGCGGGGTAATCAATTTGCCATCCGCCCACCAGGTGGCGTTTGTTCAAAGCCAAACAGAACTGCGGCAAATGCTATGAAGTCGCTCCATCCTTGAACTGGGTAGCTTGAAATATTTGTGTCTGCCTCGTTCGGTTGACCTTCCAGGTCGGGTCGAATAAGTCACGGTCGGGGGTGAAGCCAGTCATCCGGTCGTTGCTGCACCTTTCTGACCATGGTCTTTCTGACCATGGTCTTTCTGACCATGGTCGTGAAGCAAATGTGATTTCGTACTTCAAAATCAATGATACACAGACTGAAAACGTAGTCTATCATCATGAAACGTACGAAGATCAAGGTCATCGACCACGCCAAGGTCAAGTACCATGAAATATGTGAACTGTTGAAGCTGACGTTATTCCGAACCGATTGTGCTAACGAAAAGGTAATAACTGACACCAGCCAAAGGTGTAGGTTTCTGAAAATTGTTGGGAGAGCACAATACATGAAGCCAATGGGCGGGCCCCCATTGGGGGGCATTAGGGGCATACTACATAGGGTCCTATGTTAAAAGCTGAAATGATTGGGCGGGTGGTAACAGCCAAAATTGGAGGGAGCCCACCCAAAAGCATACAAAACTATACCCCTCACACCAGCGCAAAGCTATATGCTTACCTCTTTCTGAGGGCAGTGAAAACAAGATCACAAAAGGACTGAAAAAAATTCCGAATAAAACTCACAGGGCATCTAAAATTTCCACAGCAAAGTCCGTGATGATACTCATAGTGACAACAATTGTGTGCAAAAGTACTCTTGCAAACCCTGAGCTAGCCATTTCTACTTCGCTAGTCCCGACTTTAGCCTCCAGAACGCCAGTAATACGTGAACTCTGATGATGATGATGATGATACGTGAACTCTCAGAACGTTCTAGGTCATATCTCAGTAACCTGGCCTGATCTTAACTTGAAACTTGAAGCACTGTTACAAGACATGATTTGTCATTGCATATGCTTGCATGATCAAGGGGAAAGAAAAAGGACAAAGTTCTTCATACATACTGGAAGTCTGTTGTTAAAACATTAGCTTATGAAAAAATATATGCAAATACTCAACAGCTTCGGTATTAGAACATCTTCTGGATTCAAACATTTGAATGACGATAAAAAAAACAGACGAAAAACGTACCCACAACCACTTTGGTCCTCCCTGCACGCATGTCTAACTAATTAGTCCTGCGTGCAGGAGGGATCGAGGTGTTCGAGTGTGCGTTTTATCTCGTGCATATATTTTTCGTGTCATTCAAATGCATCAATTCTGAAGATAACGCAGTACCATAATTGTCTTACAGAGTCTTACAATATGCTATGTTCGCAAACCAACTTCATTAATAAAAAAGATCTGGTATGAAAACGTTCGCCATGTTTCATTTCCTCAGCATGTAACTGAAAAAGGAAATGAAATCCATCCTAAAGGGGTTCATCAATCCACCAATTATATGATTCGCATATCTAAAAAAATGAATGAGTGGCAAGTTATAATGCACACCGACATAAAAGTCCAAGAGAGGCACCCGCTTGACTTCGTGAACTGACACGAGGTCATCATTTTTCTGTCATCATGTATCTATACACTCGAACACGTTTAACTATATCCGCTACGATGTGTTGATGATAAAAATCACTAATAAACGCAGTGACACGAGGGCACGACCCGATGTTGGCTTGCCCTAACTCCATGATCTTAATCCACTGCACCTTTACTTCTTGACACAATTTACGCTCATCACTTAGAAGAAGGTATGCCTAATTGCAAAGCCGCATCTTAAAATATGTATGGGTTATCTTAGGGGTCAAATTCTCAGGTGGTCAAATTCTTCACTCCGCACTGCTGAGTGAAAAACAACGGAGACAGCACAGAGGCAAACGGGGTTACCAAATATATTGGTTGGTTATTCGTGTTTTACGACGCGTCGCCTGTTTTGGTTACATGGCGTCGCCAATTCCTCACGCGAATTAGTCACGATAGAAGAACAGACAGATGGGACTCAAGCCTACAACTTTTCGGTTGGTAAACAAGCATCCCACCAATGGACTACTAACCCCCATTACTATACTTTATTTGGGTACTATATTTGGGGCGGTCGGTTTTCGCGACGAAACTCTTGCTCAGTCAAACATGGGTGAAAATGTTTTAAAATGTTCCCATTATCATTTGCAGCCAACTTTGCCGTTGGGAGCAAATTCCGCCTGACCTTTAGGACTTCGTCACAGAACGGATGAGAGTTCACCAGCAGTCCCTGCACTTCGGCAGGGCTGTAGCTTTATATGCTTTAGGGAGAGCACTTGTCACGTCACGCCATACGCGGAACGGGGGATCCGCGCGTGACGTCACGACGGCGACGCGCCCAACCCGGCGACACACGTGCCACCGGCAATTGCAAGCTCCGACACGTCGCCATAGTCGACAATGTTGACAATGTTGACAATGTTGACAATGCCAAAGCGCTAGAGGCAATCGCAGAAAACCTCGCAGCCTGGCTGGCGATAGCGACACCGAAATGAAACATCCGGAGATAGACCATTGTTGCGCGCGGCTATGTCGACAAACGCACGGTGCCGTCGACAATTCCGACGGATTCCGATCACAATGGAGACGTGAGGGTCCGGAGCGGCCATCTAGAGCGAGAGTTCATCGGTGCCGCTGACAGGCAGAACAGCCAAGAAGGTGAGGCCTCCACGGACATTCACCACCACCACCTAGCTATTGGGGTTTCATGGCGCATCGACTTCATTGGTCATGTAGCGCCCATGACAATATTAGTTATTTCCACGTCGATATATCGCATATGCTAGCAAAACTTGCATGATAGTAAAACCATAGAAAGGAGCAGTACGTAGGGTACGTTGTGACAAAATGCAACCTGTTCAGTGTAGTACATATATTACTGTAAATTATACTTCGGCGAGGTAATGAAGAAGTCGCCCCGATTGGGCAATACCAGAGTCGTCGCCTAAAACTTCAATGTGTGATGGAGACTGAACACGCCCAAAGTGACGTCTACGCTCCTTGTCATAACCGGGGCAGGAGAGCATGACATGAAGTACAGATAGGCGAGCGTGAAATTTCGGGTAGCGTGGCATTTCATTACCAGTTAGCAAGTAAGAGTGAGTGGCATATGCATGCCCTCAATCGGCACAACGCTACTTCGTCTCGCCTCCCGAGGACGTGAGGCCTCCGCCGGGCGCCCACCACCGGGCGAGGACGTGAGGCCTCCGCCGGGCGCCCACCACCGGGCGAGGACGTGAGGCCTCCGCCGGGCGCCCACCACCGGCCGAGGACGTGAGGCCTCCGCCGGGCGCCCACCACCGGGCGAGGACGTGAGGCCTCCGCCGGGCGCCCACCACCGGCCGAGGACGTGAGGCCTCCGCCGGGCGCCCACCACCGGGCGAGAGCGTCAGGTCTCCGCCGGGCGCCCACCACCGGCCGAGGCGGGTGGGCCGTGCAGGTGATGTACGTCCGCCGCCGCCGCAGGTCGGTGCAGCGGCGGCGGCGACTGACTGACTACAGCGGCGGCGACCGTTCTGTATTCAGCCGGCGGCGGCGCTACGTGCCCCCAGGGTGGGTGCGCCCGCCCCAGCCCAGATGTCCGGCGGCGGCGCTACGTGCCCCCAGGGTGGGTGCGCCCGCCCCAGCCCAGATGTCCGGCGGCGGCGCTACGTGCCCCCAGGGTGGGTGCGCCCGCCCCAGCCCAGATGTCCGGCGGCGGCGCTACGTGCCCCCAGGGTGGGTGTGCCGGCCCCGGCCCAGATGTCCGGCGGCGGCGCTACGTGCCCCCAGGGTGGGTGCGCCCGCCCCAGCCCAGATGTCCGGCGGCGGCGCTACGTGCCCCCAGGGTGGGTGCGCCCGCCCCAGCCCAGATGTCCGGCGCGCGCCCACCGGCGGCGGCGCTACGTGCCCCCAGGGTGGGTGTGCCCGCCCCAGCCCAGATGTCCGGCGGCGGCGCTACGTGCCCCCAGGGTGGGTGCGCCCGCCCCAGCCCAGATGTCCGGCGGCGGCGCTACGTGCCCCCAGGGTGGGTGTGCCGGCCCCAGCCGAGATGTCCGGCGTGCGCCCACCGACCATCTGCGAGCCGATCCGAACGTAGCCAGCTGAGCGGTATTAACTGGCCGATAATTATTGCACTTTTCAAAGCGAGCAAAGGTCGCGATGAGACAGAGTCGGTCATTAGACAGAGTCAGTCATTAGACAGAGTCGGTCATTAGACAGAGTCGGTCATTAGACAGAGTCGGTCATCAGACAGAGTCGGTCATTAGACAGAGTCGGTCATTAGACAGAGTCGGTCATCAGACAGAGTCGGTCATTAGACAGAGTCGGTCATTTGCCTGCGCAGGAATAGCGAGTCCACTCAATATGAATACGCGTCGGAAATGCGCGGACGGATTATTTTGGCGATGTGGCTCTAGCTTGCCCAGGGTGATGAGATGAGCAGCAGGTTGTCATCTCGACGCAGGTTGTCATCTCGACGAAGGTGCGGCGGTGTGTGACCCGGCGGTGTGTGACCCGGCGGTGTGTGATCTGGTGATGTGTGATGCGGCGGTGTGTGACTCGGCGGTGTGTGACCCGGCGGTGTGTGATCTGGTGATGTGTGACCCGGCGGTGTGTGACCCGGCGGTGTGTGATCTGGTGATGTGTGACCCGGCGGTGTGTGACCCGGCGGTGTGTGGCCCGGCGGTGTGTGACCCGGCGGTGTGTGATCTGGTGATGTGTGATGCGGCGGTGTGTGACTCGGCGGTGTGTGACCCGGCGGTGTGTGATCTGGTGATGTGTGACCCGGCGGTGTGTGACCCGGCGGTGTGTGATCTGGTGATGTGTGACCCGGCGGTGTGTGACCCGGCGGTGTGTGATCTGGTGATGTGTGACCCGGCGGTGTGTGACCCGGCGGTGTGTGATCTGGTGATGTGCGACCCGGCGGTGTGTGACCCGGCGGTGTGTGATCTGGTGATGTGTGACCCGGCGGTGTGTGACCCGGCGGTGTGTGATCTAGTGATGTGTGACCCGGCGGTGTGTGACCCGGCGGTGTGTGATCTGGTGATGTGCGACCCGGCGGTGTGTGACCCGGCGGTGTGTGATCTGGTGATGTGTGACCCGGCGGTGTGTGACCCGGCGGTGTGTGATCTGGTGATGTGTGACCCGGCGGTGTGTGATCTGGTGATGTGTGACCCGGCGGTGTGTGACCCGGCGGTGTGTGATCTGGTGATGTGTGACCCGGCGGTGTGTGACCCGGCGGTGTGTGATCTGGTGATGTGTGACCCGGCGGTGTGTGACCCGGCGGTGTGTGATCTGGTGATGTGCGACCCGGCGGTGTGTGACCCGGCGGTGTGTGATCTGGTGATGTGTGACCCGGCGGTGTGTGACCCGGCGGTGTGTGATCTGGTGATGTGTGACCCGGCGGTGTGTGACCCGGCGGTGTGTGATCTGGTGATGTGTGACCCGGCGGTGTGTGACCCGGCGGTGTGTGATCTGGTGATGTGTGACCCGGCGGTGTGTGACCCGGCGGTGTGTGACCCGGCGGTGTGTGATCTGGTGATGTGTGACCCGGCGGTGTGTGACCCGGCGGTGTGTGATCTGGTGATGTGCGACCCGGCGGTGTGTGACCCGGCGGTGTGTGATCTGGTGATGTGTGACCCGGCGGTGTGTGACCCGGCGGTGTGTGATCTGGTGATGTGTGACCCGGCGGTGTGTGACCCGGCGGTGTGTGATCTGGTGATGTGTGACCCGGCGGTGTGTGACCCGGCGGTGTGTGATCTGGTGATGTGTGACCCGGCAGTGTGTGATCCGGCGGTGTGTGACTAGGCGGTGTGCGACCCGGTACGTCGGTGTGTGACCCATTACGGCCGGCTCGTGGTGGTCAGCTGTGACCGCCAGACGTGCGGTGTGTGACCCATTACGGCCGGCTCGTGCTCGTCACCGTGACCGCCAGACGTACGGTCGATAGACACGCTTCAGTCGGCCAGACAGACGGCCGCACGACGCCAGCTCGTCATTAGCGGGCCGAGCCGCCTCAGCCGCCGCACGCGGCGCCCTCTCGAGCCGAGCACGTCTGGCGTCAGTCAGGGCGCGGTCGGTGCTGCGGTTCGATCGCATCAGGACGCCCGTCGAAGAGCCGTCGCCGCCGTCAGGTCACAATTAGTCACACATACACACACCCGCACGCGCACGCACACACACACCCGTGTGTGTGTGTGTCTCTCTCTCAGATAGAGAGAGAGAGAGAGAGAGAGAGAGAGAGAGAGAGAGAGAGAGAGAGAGAGAGAGAGAGAGAGAGAGAGAGAGAGAGAGAGAGAGAGAGAGACAGAGACATAGACATAGACATAGACATAGACATATACATAGACATATACATAGACATAGACATAGACATAGACATAGACATAGACATAGACATAGACATAGACATAGACATAGACATAGACATAGACATAGACATAGACATAGACATAGACATAGACATAGACATAGACATAGACATAGACATAGACATAGACATAGACATAGACATAGACATAGACATAGACATAGACATAGACATAGACATAGACATAGACATAGACATAGACATAGACATAGACATAGACATAGACATAGACATAGACATAGACATAGACATAGACATAGACATAGACATAGACATAGACATAGACATAGACATAGACATAGACATATACATATACATATACATATACATATACATATACATATACATATACATAGACATAGACATAGACATAGACATAGACATAGACATAGACAGATACAGAGACATAGACATAGACATAGACATAGACAGAGACAGAGACAGAGACAGAGACAGAGACAGAGACAGAGACAGAGACAGAGACAGAGACAGAGACAGAGACAGAGACAGAGACAGAGACAGAGACAGAGACAGAGACAAAAAAAAAAAAAAGAGAGAGAGAGAGAGAGAGAGAGAGAGAGAGAGAGAGAGAGAGAGAGAGAGAGAGAGAGAGAGAGAGAGAGAGAGAGAGAGAGAGAGAGAGAGAGAGAGAGAGAGAGAGAGAGAGAGAGAGAGAGAGAGAGAGAGAGAGAGTCGGCCCGGTCCTTTTCGGCCGGCGGCGACAAGACGGCTGGCCGAGTTGGCCGAGTGCAGTCAAGAGGCGGCAGCCCGTCACGCCGAGGAAATTGCAGCGCTCCCGGCGTCGACGACCCCACAGGTGGCGGTAGCGTCGTCAGTCGGCGGCACCTCCGCCAGACGGCAGCAGGTGTGTTCTCCCACCCAGCGCATCAGCACTTACACGGTCATCCCTCAGATTTCGCTGAAAATTGGTACCCGGGGTAATATGACGCGTAGAATCCACCTGGCACAGTATCAGGTCTGACTGACCTACGGGTCACAAGATATAGCCCGAGGCGTTTTTGGGACTTGACGCAACATTGGTTCGTTCTGAGCGCCGTAGCACCAAGAAAAATACACCAAATGGCATCAACCTATACATTTTCGAGATGACGAAGATTCGTACAACGCAAATAAAAAAAATGAAAAATTACCTAGGTCAATTTGTAAAAAATGACCTCGTGACCTAGGTCAAAGGTCACCGTGCCACCATTGTATAATTTCCGTTCTACAATTTTTATTCTCCAGATAATACGTTTGGTATGTTGTCTTTCCATGACAACAATAATATCCTCTGGACCTAGCATCCAAATAGCCTTCCCGCGGCTCAGAACAAGGCCCTTTTCGTTCATTTTGGAATATCGGCAATGGACAAGTTTCATGTTACGTAACCCCGTGTTTTTCTCAACTTTTACTATGATTTTTAATTATAAATACGCTGGTAATATTCTTTTTCTCATAAAACACTGGAAATACCATAACTAATCAAATAAAGATATAAAAATACTGGCCTCTGATTGGCCGGATTCTTGTGACGTCACATATGATGATCCTTCTCACCTCATGACCTCATGCTCTATTTTGCAGATTAAGGTAAACCCCGTTACGCCCATGTCGAAGTTTTGGGAGTGTTGTAAGTGACTGAAGATATATTTCAGTGCCTGTGAGTACGCTGTGGTAGACGTGATGCCTGTCTGCTGTTCAGATCCTTACAATGTGCACAAAAAGAAGGTCATTATTACCCAGTATCGTCCTGTGAGCCAAAAAGGACTCGAACAGCTGGAAAGTGACGGATATCAGCTGGCCAGTGGCGATCGCCTTTGTCAAAGGTGCGTGACGCGCATAGAAGAAAAGGTACAGCCAAACACTGAGCCTGATTCGTGTGAACACGAAGATGATTTGGATCAGCGTGATCAGACGGTTCACGATGAGCGCAAACGTACGTATCCGATTTGTTTTGACCCGCTAAAACAGCACAAGAGACAAATTACATCAGATTTAAGGGAAATCAGGACGACTTTGAAACATGAGATCGAGCAGGCTGGGTACACACTTCCCACAGGCGTCAGAGTCTGCAGAAAATGCTACAACATTGGCCTGCCCGAATGGAAAGCCACATTGGGATCCGCTCGCTCGTCCTCAACGAGCAGCTCAAGCATAGATGAGGAATACTCCGAAGATGGGAATGACACAGAACCTGTGAACGCTATCGATGTCGCATGTGTTCTACCACTACTGGACCAAACGCCCATAAAAACAGGTCAGTTCAAAACAATGTAACCTATCAAGGATATCGTCAACGTTAAGGCATTGGTTGATTTTGTATCCATGCAAAAAACAAAAAATCAGTTAATCGCAAATCATTTAAGAGTGCAGCAGATAGATATATATATCCTATTTATGACTCCTCGTGCCTTTTTTCATTTTTCCCAGGGGGCCTGTCTGAAGCGCAGAGACGGAGAAAGGGTTCCGCAAAGCTGAAAAGTGCGAGTTCAGCACTCAAACGAAAACTGGAGGCATCATTCGGCACCAGCATATCAACTCCTGGCACCCCACCCACAAAAAAGAGAAGACTGGAGGAGACACGTGATTTGGAAAGGTATGCTATTACGGCCTAGATACGGCCTGGAGCAGAGGGGCGGCCCAAGGAGGTCCCCCCCACCAGGGGCATTAGGGGCGGGGCGGCGCCCCCCCGACCTCTTGCATCCGAGTATGGTTGCCCGCAAAGCGATTTAGAAATAGTATAATGTATTACATAACGCTCGCATAAATTCGTGCGGAAATGTTCAATGACAGTGTGCGCGTGCAATGTGTTTCAGGTACGGGAGACTGATGGAGGAGCTCAAGACAGCCTTCACCAGTGCGAATGAGTACAGCCGGCGTCTCCAGATTCTGACACTCTCCCCATTATCTTGGAGGGAAACGATGGAATTCTTCGGTGCTTCCCACCATATGGTGAAAAAGAGTATGGAATTAAAGAATGAGCGCGGAATTCTTCCGGAGGTCCCTGTAGTAAGCCACGGTCGTGCAATCACAGGTGACATAAAGGCGCTCGTGCGGGCATTTTACGAGACCGACGAAGTCAGTAGGATGTGCCCGGGAAAAAGTGACTACGTCGTAATGCGCAATGCCGATGGGTCGAAGACCCGGGTGCAGAAGCGCTTGATGCTAAATTCGTTGCGCGACACGTACTCGCTGTACAAGGAAAATCTTGAGAATCCCAAAATCGGGTTTTCGACGTTTGCGAAACTGCGCCCCCGGCACTGCGTGCTTCCCGGCGGAGCGGGTACACACACAGTCTGTGTGTGCATCCAACACCAAAATCCGAAGCTAATGCTCTCGGCTCTGGGAGACAAAACCGTGACGAGTGACGTGCTCATGGGAGTTGCAGTTTGCAGCATGGATGCCAGAACGTGCATGATGGGGGACTGCGCACAGTGCCCGGGAGCGGAGGGGGTCCAGGCATATTTGGGGGAGCTAGACTGCGTGTCGTCGTTGGGAGAGGAAGTACGGTATAGCCAGTGGGTGTCCACAGACCGCTGCACACTTGTGGAGGTGGTTGAGCACGTAGACGATTTTGTGTCGACGTTGAGCAAAAACATAGAAAAGCTCACTCGTCACCATTTTATCGCGAAGGAACAAACACGGTTCTTCAAGGAAGCCAAGGTCTCAATCGCTCCTAATGAAGCAGTGGTTGTCGGCGATTTTGCCGAAAACTATTCGTACGTACTGCAGGATGCCGCTCAGGGCTGGCACTGGGATAAGTCCCAGTGCACAGTTCACCCATTCATAGCCTACTGGCGTGGTGAGCACGGCACAACGCAACACCAAAGTTTCTGCATGCTCTCTGATTGCACGAAACACAATGCAGTAACTGTGCATGTATTCTTAAAACATTTAGTTGCAGACATTAGGATGATTCATCCTGGTGTGGAAAAAATTAAGTATTTCTCGGATGGCTGCGCGGGCCAATATAAAAACAGGTTTAACTTCACTAATCTAACTTATCACTACGCAGATTTTGGAGTGCATGCTGAGTGGAACTTTTTTCGGCACATCACACGGCAAAACGGCATGTGACGGAATAGGGGGACGGTGAAGCGGGCCACGGCCCGAGAAAGTCTGACCCGCACTGCCAGAGATCATATTCTCCGAGCCAAGGACATGTACGGATTTTGCATCCAGAAAATATCCACCAGTATCCGGTTCTTCCTCATCGAAGAATCAGAGGTCACGGCCATGGCCGAGCAACTCGTTTCACGATTCGCCGCTTCCAAAACAATTCCAGGCACCCAAAAACACCACAGGTTCGTGCCGACTGAAATAGGACAACTGACCATGCATGAGCTGTCCAGCGACGAAGGACGAGTCGTGCGGGTAGTGCGGTAAACTCACGGACTGTAAACCCATGGAGTGTGGGCCCATGGATTGCGGTAAATCTAATGTCGTATGTTGGCCATCGCCCTATGTCGTGGTGTTAATTACCTTGCATTTGTAGTCTGTATCGTATAAAACGGGTTTTGTAACCTGGAAATATACCACTTGATGTGTTTTGAGTTGTGTTTTGATTGGCGCTATGGGGCTCAGAAGGTACCAATGCTACGTAAGGTCCTAAAACGCCTCGGGCCATATCTTATGACCCGGTAGGTCAGACAGAGCTGCTTTTGTGCCAGATGGACTCGACACACCAGATAACCCATGGGACGAATTTTCATCGAAATGTGAACGTTGATCAATGCATTAGCGTTGTATGTAAGTTCGTACAAAAACCATCTCATTTTTACCACGTCACAACGCCCAAATGAATGAAAAGGGCCATGTTCTGAGCCGCAGGAAGGCTATTTGGACGCTAGGTCCAGAGGATATTATTTTTGTCATGGAAAGACAACATACCAAACGCATTATCTGCAGAATAAAAATTGTAGAACGGAAATTATCAAAGGGAGGCACGGTGACCTTTGACCTAGGTCACGAGGTCATTTTTTCCAAATTGACCTGGGTCATTTTTCTTTGTTTTATTTGCGTTGTACGAATCTTTGTGATCTCGAAAATGTATAGGTTTATGCCATTTGGAGTATTTTTCTTGGTGCTACGGCGCTCAGATCTAACCAATGTTGCGTCAAGTCCCAAAAACGCCTCGGGCTATATCTTGTGACCCGTAGGTCAGTCAGACCTGATACTGTTCCAGGTGGATTCTACGCATCATATTACCCCGGGTACCAATTTTCAGTTAAATCTTAGACATGAGTGTGTTATATTCTACTGTTGGTGCTGCGCTGGGTGGGAGAACACACCAGCACTGGATCCGCCGCCGCGCCGACGCTGGCTCCCCACACGCCAGTGTGCCCAGCCACATCCGCTCTGATCCGCCCAGATCTTGACCCGGATGTGGGCACCGCAGGCGGTTCCCTGGCGCTGATCATTCCTCCACTCGGCCATTACTGGCGGCGGGAGTGATCGTGAAAATTTGGCGAACACTGCAAACGTTACATCAGCTCTTCAATGCCGCCGCCACGCCGCCGACAGGGAACCTGTCACTACCATGTTGACAGGTGAACAGTGGTGGCCGCCACTCGACTAGCATTGACAGGTCCACAGGTCTGTCAACACCAGCCCTACTGCCAATTGAAAACCTGCCACCAGTCTGCCCTGACCTGAAAGCACGCACCCGTTGCCTTTCCGGCACTGCTGCCAGCTGCGCTGACGAAATTGGCCTCGTTGTTCACGGGGTCTACGCAAATGATCCGTCAGCCCAGCGGCGCCTGCAAAGAGCTCACTCGGCGCCGTCGATAACGAACCTCACATGGCGCCGGGCCGAACACGACGGCTGGGCGGCGGACCGAACACGACGGCTGGGCGGCGGACCGAACACGACGGCTGGGCGGCGGACCGAACACGACGGCTGGGCGGCGCACCAGAGCCGAGCGGGCGGCCATATTATTGACAGCCATCGATCCCCACCGATCACGGAATCACAGCAGACGGTCCAGTCGCCGGCGACACATGCGAGCAACGCACATCATACTCTCATGCACGCGCAGGCACATCCGCAGAACCAATCACAAGCCAGGTGGAAGACGCACACCATCCAGTATCGCATATATCTAGCATCGATATATAAAACCTCTCAAAATCACCTGAGATGCCTAGCGTAAACGACCCTGCACACAGATGTGCTGGAATTCAGGAGCCAAGTCCTCGGGGATGCATGGAGCCTGTTCAGTGTCTGGTCGCTTGCGCAGCTCCGCGTGTTCACGCGAGCAGCACAAATATCATCGTCGTGGAAATCGATTCGGGTTTAATTAAATGTCATGTGTGAACGCAGCAGCGGCGATATGAGTGGGAGCAGTAGATGGCTTCAGAAATGACCACTGTGTCATAATACCGGGCGGCGCCAGCATCGTAGCGGCGTTATGATTGGGAGCAGTATACAGGTGCAGGACAGACTACTGAATCAGAACACGAGGCGGCTCCAGCATCGCAGCGGCGATATGAGTGGGAACAGTATACAGGTGCAGGACAGACTACTGAATCAGAACACGAGGCGGCGCCAGCATCGTAGCGGCGATATGAGTGGGAACAGTATACAGGTGCAGGACAGACTACTGAATCAGAACACGAGGCGACTCCAGCATCGCAGCGGCGATATGAGTGGGAACAGTATACAGGTGCAGGACAGACTACTGAATCAGAACACGAGGCGGCGCCAGCATCGTAGCGGCGTTATGAGTGGGAGCAGTATACAGGTGCAGGACAGACTACTGAATCAGAACACGAGGCGGCGCCAGTATCGTAGCAGCGATATAAGTGGGAGCAGTATACAGGTGCAGGACAGACTACTGAATCAGAACACGAGGCGGCGCCAGTATCGTAGCAGCGATATAAGTGGGAGCAGTATACAGGTGCAGGACAGACTGCTGAATCAGAACACGAGGCGGCGCCAGCATCGTAGCAGCGATGAGTGGAACCAGTATACAGGTGCAGGGCAGACTACTGAATCAGAACACGAGGCGGCGCCAGCACTTGGCTCCGAATACTCCTCGACTATTTACGGTGCTGGTTGGTTATTGGTTTTACGACACGTCGACCGTTGAGTCATGTAGCGTCGCCAATCTCTCACGCCGATTGGTCGCGGGCGAAGAGTAGCGACAGGTGAGACTCGAACCCACAACCTTTCGATTGTGAGACGAGCATCTTACCCCTAGACCACTCGTCCCCACGGTGCTAAATATGTCTAAAGTCATTACATACATCTCTGACACCCTGCAAGAAATGTACCTGTTTGAACTGTTTTGCACACTTCAAATGCAATACAACATACGCATCCACTTCTAATGCTACGAAATGAAGAATGGTCGCAACCACTTATGAACCATGTTCCAATGACTTATAAATGAATGCACTTGGCATGGAGGGTAGTAAAAAAAAACATACTGAGTTATTGATTCAACCCGAACGTAAGCAGCACCAAACAATAACTGAGATACACGTCCCCTTGCGCAAACAGCACGTCTTGCGCCAAGGACTCCAAGTTCGCCCCTCCTCGTTATATGCGCAGATACAAGCTGTCATTATGGGCGCTGGACGGACTGGGACAAATGTCGACAGTGCTGTGTGGCTCCGTGTAAATCAGTCATCGAAATGTCTGGACGGACTGGGACAAATGTCGACAGTGCTGTGTGGCTCCGTGTAAATCAGTCATCGAAATGTCTGGACGGACTGGGACAAATGTCGACAGTGCTGTGTGGCTCCGTGTAAATCAGTCATCGAAATGTCTGGACGGACTGGGACAAATGTCGACAGTGCTGTGTGGCTCCGTGTAAATCAGTCATCGAAATGTCTGGACGGACTGGGACAAATGTCGACAGTGCTGTGTGGCTCCGTGTAAATCAGTCATCGAAATGTCTGGACGGACTGGGACAAATGTCGACAGTGCTGTGTGGCTCCGTGTAAATCAGTCATCGAAATGTCTGGACGGACTGGGACAAATGTCGACAGTGCTGTGTGGCTCCGTGTAAATCAGTCATGGAAATGTCTGGATGGACTGGGACAAATGTCGACAGTGCTGTGTGGCTCCGTGTAAATCAGTCTGATGTCTGGATGGACTGGGACAAATGTCGACAGTGCTGTGTGGCTCCGTGTAAATCAGTCATCGAAATGTCTGGATGGACTGGGACAAATGTCGACAGTGCTGTGTGGCTCCGTGTAAATCAGTCATCGAAATGTCTGGATGGACTGGGACAAATGTCGACGTGCTGTGTGGCTCCGTGTAAATCAGTCCGAAATGTCTGGACGGACTGGGACAATGTCGACGGTGCGTGTGGCTCCGTGTAAATCAGTCATCGAAATGTCTGATGGACTGGGACAATGTCGACAGTGCTGTGTGGCTCCGTGTAAATCAGTTGGAATGTCTGGATGGACTGGGACAAATGTCGACAGTGCTGTGTGGCTCCGTGTAAATCAGTCATGGAAATGTCTGGATGGACTGGGACAAATGTCGACAGTGCTGTGTGGCTCCGTGTAAATCAGTCATCGAAATGTCTGGACGGACTGGGACAAATGTCGACAGTGCTGTGTGGCTCCGTGTAAATCAGTCATCGAAATGTCTGGACGGACTGGGACAAATGTCGACAGTGCTGTGTGGCTCCGTGTAAATCAGTCATGGAAATGTCTGGATGGACTGGGACAAATGTCGACAGTGCTGTGTGGCTCCGTGTAAATCAGTCATCGAAATGTCTGGACGGACTGGGACAAATGTCGACAGTGCTGTGTGGCTCCGTGTAAATCAGTCATCGAAATGTTGCCTTCTTTGTATTGAAGCCATACGTCTTCAGCTATGCGTGAGGAGCCAAACGAGTTGTCTCAGATGCGACCCACTCACCAAGTCACCCAAAGTGCGCGGTGCATCTCACCCCGTGTCCGGGAACGAGCAACGTTTTGGTATATTGCCGGAGCTTAACCGGCTGTCTTTCACCTGCGTGAGGGCATAGTGGGGAGTGGATAAAAGCAGGGATGCGCTCCTACAGCCAGCTTGAATGGTTGAAATGCATGCCTCCAACCAGCTTGGATGTAGACATGTGGTTGTAAATACATTCATTATCTGGCAGTGGCACCGGACACTTGGAAAGCTTGCAACGCATGAATAATGGGAACTACAGTTAGTTAGTTAGTTTACTAGCTTCTCGTCATCAGATCCGCTTCAAGGAACCAGAAGAATATAGCTTGGTCTGCTGGAAATAAAATAAATGGCAGATAACAAAGCAGGAAAGGGATATATTTGTATTTCTTTTAAACGCAACGCAGAAAAGACCAGGCTTGCACACACAGAGGAAAAACGAGGTACTCTGAACCAGCTGAGTGGCACGAACTGTGGCGCAGGTCTTAGGCGTGACGGGCCTCCCGAAGGTATGCCAAAGTCGGCAAGCTGACCGTCCGCTTGTGAAAGTTAGTGAACTGACTGCCAGAGTAAAAAACGAACTGTTTCCTAAAGCATGAGAATACGAACCGACTGCCGCAGTCGGACAACAGCCGGCGAGCTAACTACACGAGCCGGCGAACGTGACACGAGACGAACACCACTCAGTCAACTCGTGCCGAGATACACCAGCTGAAACCTGCCAAGCGACTGCCAAATTATAACAGCCAGTGGATTGCCTGCCGACGTAAAAGATTCTGCAGATTCTCTGACGAAATAATGAAGCCGGCGGACAGACTTCCGAGACAAGAGAGCAGCGGGCCGACTGCCGAGACAAGACAGCAGCGGGCCGACTGCCGAGACAAGACAGCAGCGGCGGACAGACTACCCGAGACAAGAGAGCAGCGGCGGACAGACTACCCGAGACAAGAGAGCAGCGGGCCGACTGCCGAGACAAGAGAGCAGTGAACTGACTTCCGAGACAAGAGAGCAGCGGCGGACAGACTACCCGAGACAAGAGAGCAGTGAACTGACTGCCGAGACAAGAGAGCAGCGGCGGACAGACTACCCGAGACAAGAGAGCAGCGGGCCGACTTCCGAGACAAGAGAGCAGTGAACTGACTGCCGAGACAAGAGAGCAGCGGCGGACAGACTACCCGAGACAAGACAGCAGCGGACCGACTGCCGAGACAAGAGAGCAGCGGGCCGACTGCCGAGACAAGAGAGCAGCGGGCCGACTGCCGAGACAAGACAGCAGCGGACCGACTGCCGAGACAAGAGAGCAGCGGCGGACAGACTACCCGAGACAAGAGAGCAGCGGGCCGACTGCCGAGACAAGAGAGCAGCGGCGGACAGACTACCCGAGACAAGAGAGCAGCGGGCCGACTGCCGAGACAAGAGAGCAGCGGCGGACAGACTACCCGAGACAAGAGAGCAGCGGGCCGACTGCCGAGACAAGAGAGCAGCGGGCCGACTTCCGAGACAAGAGAGCAGCGGCGGACAGACTACCCGAGACAAGAGAGCAGCGGGCCGACTGCCGAGACAAGATAGCAGCGGGCCGACTGCCGAGACAAGAGAGCAGCGGGCCGACTGCCGAGACAAGACAGCAGCGGACCGACTGCCGAGACAAGAGAGCAGTGAACTGACTTCCGAGACAAGAGAGCAGCGGGCCGACTGCCGAGACAAGAGAGCAGCGGCGGACAGACTACCCGAGACAAGAGAGCAGCGGGCCGACTGCCGAGACAAGAGAGCAGCGGACCGACTGCCGAGACAAGAGAGCAGCGGACTGACTGCCGAGACAAGAGAGCAGCGGCGGACAGACTACCCGAGACAAGAGAGCAGCGGGCCGACTGCCGAGACAAGAGAGCAGCGGCGGACAGACTACCCGAGACAAGAGAGCAGCGGGCCGACTGCCGAGACAAGATAGCAGCGGGACGACTGCCGAGACAAGAGAGCAGCGGCGGACAGACTACCCGAGACAAGAGAGCAGCGGGCCGACTGCCGAGACAAGATAGCAGCGGACCGACTGCCGAGACAAGACAGCAGCGGACCGACTGCCGAGACAAGAGAGCAGTGAACTGACTGCCGAGACAAGAGAGCAGCGGGCCGACTGCCGAGACAAGAGAGCAGCGGCGGACAGACTACCCGAGACAAGAGAGCAGCGGGCCGACTGCCGAGACAAGAGAGCAGCGGACCGACTGCCGAGACAAGAGAGCAGCGGCGGACAGACTACCCGAGACAAGAGAGCAGCGGCGGACAGACTACCCGAGACAAGAGAGCAGCGGCGGACAGACTACCCGAGACAAGAGAGCAGCGGCGGACAGACTACCCGAGACAAGAGAGCAGCGGGCCGACTGCCGAGACAAGACAGCAGCGGACCGACTGCCGAGACAAGACAGCAGCGGACCGACTGCCGAGACAAGACAGCAGCGGACCGACTGCCGAGACAAGACAGCAGCGGACCGACTGCCGAGACAAGATAGCAGTGAACTGACTGCCGAGACAAGAGAGCAGCGGGCCGACTGCCGAGACAAGACAGGAGCGGACCGACTTCAGAGACAATATAGCAGTGAACTGACTGCCGAGACAAGAGAGCAGCGGACCGACTGCCGAGACAAGATAGCAGTGAACTGACTTCCGAGACAAGATAGCAGCGGGCCGACTTCCGAGACAAGAGAGCAGTGAACTGACTGCCGAGACAAGAGAGCAGCGGGCCGACTGCCGAGACAAGACAGGAGCGGGCCGACTGCCGAGACAAGACAGCAGTGGGCCGACTGCCGAGACAAGAGAGCAGCGGCGGACAGACTACCCGAGACAAGAGAGCAGCGGGCCGACTGCCGAGACAAGATAGCAGTGAACTGACTTCCGAGACAAGAGAGCGGCGGACCGACTGCCGAGACAAGATAGCAGTGAACTGACTGCCGAGACAAGATAGCAGCGGGCCGACTGCCGAGACAAGATAGCAGTGAACTGACTGCCGAGACAAGAGAGCAGCGGGCCGACTGCCGAGACAAGAGAGGAGCGGACCGACTGCAGAGACAATATAGCAGTGAACTGACTTCCGAGACAAGAGAGCAGCGGATCGACTGCCGAGACAAGATAGCAGTGAACTGACTTCCGAGACAAGAGAGCGGCGGACCGACTGCCGAGACAAGATAGCAGTGAACTGACTGCCGAGACAAGATAGCAGCGGGCCGACTGCCGAGACAAGATAGCAGTGAACTGACTGCCGAGACAAGAGAGCAGCGGGCCGACTGCCGAGACAAGACAGGAGCGGACCGACTGCAGAGACAATATAGCAGTGAACTGACTTCCGAGACAAGAGAGCAGCGGATCGACTGCCGAGACAAGATAGCAGTGAACTGACTTCCGAGACAAGAGAGCAGCGGGCCGACTGCCGAGACAAGATAGCAGCGGGCCGACTGCCGAGACAAGACAGGAGCGGACCGACTGCCGAGACAAGATAGCAGTGAACTGACTGCCGAGACAAGAGAGCAGCGGGCCGACTGCCGAGACAAGATAGCAGTGAACTGACTTCCGAGACAAGAGAGCAGCGGGCCGACTGCCGAGACAAGAGAGCAGCGGCGGACAGACTACCCGAGACAAGAGAGCAGCGGGCCGACTTCCGAGACAAGACGGCGGCGGACTGACTACCTTGTTTATCTTTTTTACCTTGCGTATTGTCCATGATCACCAACAGCATATTCAGCCCTTTCCAGAAGTCGTGAGCTAAAAAGTTTAAACAAAACAGGTGAACAGTTTTCAGTTCAAACAGATGAAAGGCTGTTAAGACTGCATCGATTCCCGATGGCTACGCGACTCAGATGTGAGCGGGTGATATGTGATTGTGATACGCGACTCAGATGTGAGCGAGTGATATGTGACTGTGATACGCGACCCAGATGTGAGCGAGCACATACGTATTTAACCACCTGCGTCTTAAATGCATTCAGCGAGTTCGCGAATATGTCCGAACTTGGTGTCCTCGCTAAAAATGTGTTCGTCTCTCTTAGTAATCTGCTGAATAGGCCACACCTAATAGTTTCCACACGTGCATACAATACATGAAATAAAACAGGTTGCCTGTTTTTTCCTGACTGGGACACATAATCCGAAGTTCTGCAGTAAAACCGATGAGTCCGTCCTACCGCACAATACGTAATACGTTCCATAAGAACATGATGTCGGACTGTACGCGACGAGTGGACACAGGCGTCAAGTTATAAAAGCGAAGAAGGTCCTGATATTGCAGTGATTCCGGCCTAGGTGTGTCACTGCAGTATTCAGCTAGTCACATTAAACATTTATGTTCTACCCTGTCCATCCGGGCCAGATGTGTTGTGCCAGCGCCTGCCCAGATGACGGAGCAATACTGAAGGCGAGACCTAATGTTCACGTTAAATGCCGTCAACGGAGCGCTTTTCGAGCATTTGCTACCAGGCACTCCTGTTTGCGTTGATCTAATAAACAGCCCGAGGGCACGGTTCGCAGTTGACACAGTTCTCGCTACATACTGTGCATGCATAAATGTTAATTTACTGTCCGGGTACACACCAAGGTCTCGCATCTCACAGTCTCACGCTGCAGTCGTATCGTGTACATTATACTCGAAACGCACAGGAGTACGACGGAGAGTCATTGTGAACTTCTGAGACAAGAGAGCAGCGGATCTACTGCCGAGACAGGACCGTGGCAGTTGAGAACTACAGACGGCTGCCCACGACTACAGCTGAGTACAGTTGAGAACTACAGACGGCTGCCCACGACTACAGCTGAGTACAGCTGGGAACTACAGACGGCTGCCCACGACTACAGCTGAGTACAGCTGGGAACTACAGACGGCTGCCCACGACTACAGCTGAGTACAGCTGGGAACTACAGACGGCTGCCCACTGACTACAGCTGAGTACAGCTGGGAACTACAGACGGCTGCCCACTGACTACAGCTGAGTACAGCTGGGAACTACAGACGGCTGCCCACGACTACAGCTGAGTACAGCTGGGAACTACAGACGGCTGCCCACGACTACAGCTGAGTACAGCTGAGTACAGCTGGGAACTACAGACGGCTGCCCACTGACTACAGCTGAGTACAGCTGGGAACTACAGACGGCTGCCCACTGACTACAGCTGAGTACAGCTGGGAACTACAGAGACGGCTGCCCACGACTACAGCTGAGTGCAGCTGGGAACTACAGACGGCTGCCCACTGACTACAGCTGAGTACAGCTGGGAACTACAGACGGCTGCCCACTGACTACAGCTGAGTACAGCTGGGAACTACAGAGACGGCTGCCCACGACTACAGCTGAGTGCAGCTGGGAACTACAGACGGCTGCCCACTGACTACAGCTGAGTACAGTTGAGTACAGCTGGGAACTACAGACGGCTGCCCACTGACTACAGCTGAGTACAGCTGGGAACTACAGACGGCTGCCCACTGACTACAGCTGAGTACAGCTGGGAACTACAGACGGCTGCCCACGACTACAGCTGAGTACAGTTGAGAACTACAGACGGCTGCCCACGACTACAGCTGAGTACAGTTGGGAACTACAGACGGCTGCCCACTAGGATAGGCTGCCGACTACAGCTGAGTACAGTTGAGAACTACAGACGGCTGCCCACGACTACAGCTGAGTACAGCTGGGAACACAGACGGCTGCCCACGACTACAGCTGAGTACAGCTGGGAACTACAGACGGCTGCCCACGACTACAGCTGAGTACAGCTGGGAACTACAGACGGCTGCCCACGACTACAGCTGAGTACAGCTGGGAACTACAGACGGCTGCCCAGCTGAGTACAGCTGGAACTACAGCTGAGTACAGCTGGGAACTACAGACGGCTGCCCACGACTACAGCTGAGTACAGCTGGGAACTACAGACGGCTGCCCACGACTACAGCTGAGTACAGCTGGGAACTACAGACGGCTGCCCACGACTACAGCTGAGTACAGCTGGGAACTACAGACGGCTGCCCACGACTACAGCTGAGTACAGCTGGGAACTACAGACGGCTGCCCACTGACTACAGCTGAGTACAGCTGGGAACTACAGACGGCTGCCCACGACTACAGCTGAGTACAGCTGGGAACTACAGACGGCTGCCCACGACTACAGCTGAGTACAGCTGGGAACTACAGACGGCTGCCCACGACTACAGCTGAGTACAGCTGGGAACTACAGACGGCTGCCCACGACTACAGCTGAGTACAGCTGGGAACTACAGACGGCTGCCCACGACTACAGCTGAGTACAGCTGGGAACTACAGACGGCTGCCCACGACTACAGCTGAGTACAGCTGGGAACTACAGACGGCTGCCCACGACTACAGCTGAGTACAGCTGGGAACTACAGACGGCTGCCCACGACTACTCAGCTGAGTACAGCTGGGAACTACAGACGGCTGCCCACGACTACAGCTGAGTACAGCTGGGAACTACAGACGTGCTGACTACAGCTGAGTACAGCTGGGAACTACAGACGGCTGCCCACGACTACAGCTGAGTACAGCTGGGAACTACAGACGGCTGCCCACGACTACAGCTGAGTACAGCTGGGAACTACAGACGGCTGCCCACTGACTACAGCTGAGTACAGCTGGGAACTACAGACGGCTGCCCACGACTACAGCTGAGTACAGTTGAGAACTACAGACGGCTGCCCACGACTACAGCTGAGTACAGCTGGGAACTACAGACGGCTGCCCACGACTACAGCTGAGTACAGTTGAGAACTACAGACGGCTGCCCACGACTACAGTTGAGTACAGCTGAGTACAGCTGGGAACTACAGACGGCTGCCCACGACTACAGCTGAGTACAGCTGGGAACTACAGACGGCTGCCCACGACTACAGCTGAGTACAGCTGGGAACTACAGAAGGCTGCCCGTTGACAACAGCTGAGTACAGCTGGGAACTACAGACGGCTGCCCACTGACTACAGCTGAGTACAGCTGGGAACTACAAACGACTCGCCCCTGACTGCAGCCCCGAAGAAGCGACCGTCACCTGGTGCGGTCTGCGTGTTGACCGCACCAGGTCAGCACTTCACCAGCAAGATGTCATGTTTGATGCACGAAGACTCATCAGCACTTCACCAGCAAATGTCATGTGTGATGCACGAAGGCTCATCAGCACTTCACCAGCAGGATGCCATGTGTGATGCACGAAGGCTCATCAGCACTTCACCAGCAGGATGTCATGTGTGATGCACGACGGCTGGACAGTCTGAACGGCAGCCAGAGGCGCGTCGACAGAACACGGTCCGGCAGCCGCGGCCACCACACCGCGCACGGCGGCCACCACACCGCGCACGGCGGCCACCACACCGCACACGGCGGCCACCACACCGCGCACGGCGGCCACCACACCGCACACGGCGGCCACCACACCGTGCACGGCGGCCACCACACCGCGCACGGCGGCCACCACACCGCGCACGGCGGCCACCACACCGCGCACGGCGGCCACCACACCGCACGGCGGCACACCGCGCACGGCGGCCACACGCGGGCGCACCACCACACCGCGCACGGCGGCCACCACACCGCACACGGCGGCCACCACACCGCGCACGGCGGCCACCACACCGCGCACGGCGGCCACCACACCGCGCACGGCGGCCACCACACCGCACACGGCGGCCACCACACCGCGCACGGCGGCCACCACACCGCGCACGGCGGCCACCACACCGCACACGGCGGCCACCACACCGCGCACGGCGGCCACCACACCGCGCACGGCGGCCACCACACCGCACACGGCGGCCACCACACCGCGCACGGCGGCCACCACACCGCACACGGCGGCCACCACACCGTGCACGGCGGCCACCACACCGCGCACGGCGGCCACCACACCGCACACGGCGGCCACCACACCGCGCACGGCGGCCACCACACCGCGCACGGCGGCCACCACACCGCGCACGGCGGCCACCACACCGCGCACGGCGGCCACCACACCGCGCACGGCGGCCACCACACCGCGCACGGCGGCCACCACACCGCGCACGGCGGCCACCACACCGCGCACGGCGGCCACCACACCGCCCGGCGGCCACCACACCCCCCCCGCGGCCACACCCGCGCACGGCGGCCACCACACCGCGCACGGCGGCCACCACCGCGCACGGCGGCCACCACACCGCGCACGGCGGCCACCACACCGCGCACGGCGGCCACACCACACCGCGCACGGCGGCCACCACACCGCGCACGGCGGCCACCACACCGCGCACGGCGGCCACCACACCGCGCACGGCGGCCACCACACCGCGCACGGCGGCCACCACACCGCGCACGGCGGCCACCACACCGCGCACGGCGGCCACCACACCGCGCACGGCGGCCACCACACCGCACACGGCGGCCACCACACCGCGCACGGCGGCCACCACACCGCGCACGGCGGCCACCACACCGCGCAGCCGTCACATCTCGGAGCTGCCTGCCGGCAGGGGACACGGACCGGGGACACGGACCGGGGACACGGACCGGGGACACGGTCCGGGGACACGGACCGGGGTCACGGTCCGGGGACACGACCCAGGGACACGGACCGGGGACACGGACCGGGGACGTGATGGCCCCGCCGTGTGGACAAGGTGCTACGACTAGTGACATGAGAATATGCGCCCATCACCACTGTCGCGCATAGTGTCGAAAGCTGAAATATCCGTCGCACATATACATACATACATACATACATACATACATATATATATATACATACATACATACATACTTACATACATACATATATACATACATATATACATGCATACATTCATACATACATACATACATATATATACATATATATATGCATACATATATACATATACTATATATATATATATATATATATATATATATATATATATATATATATATATATATATTTACATACATACATACCTACATACATACATACATATATACATATATATATACATATATATGCATACATATATATACATTTACATATACACATATATACTATATATATATATATATATATATATATATATATATATATATATATATATATATATATATATATATACATATTACATGGCACAGACTTCAGTTTGTACGTGTGCACATATAAAAGCCAATGCTATGAGAACGAAAGAAGACGGTAGCGCACAGCTATATGTGGGCAACACGCCCCTGCAGCCAATGCCGTGCCATGGCGGCCACACTGGACAAGCTATTCAGTTAGAGTTCAGCTAAACCAAAACCACTTTGTAAAATTACTTCATAAAACTGTCGGAACAGGAGAACACAGGCTCTCGCTTCCCTGTTCCTGATTAACTCAGAAATACGTTGGCGGGCTGTTGGCCAAGTCAAGCCAAGTGTGGCGCTTCCGCTTGTGAACACCGAGACCGGCACACGTCGCTTCTGTTACTGTACCGTTATTGTGCCGTTATTGTACCGTTATTGTACCGTTCGTTCGTATAATGCATTGTAAAATGAGGTGTGCTCTTACTGTACATCGAATGTTATAGGCGTGAGACACGTGGCTTCATTTGGTGTTTCATTAACCCGCGCCGTCTCGGGGGGGGGGTCTTTAACGGCCCCTCCCCCCTAATGTTTTCCGCGGATAGTGAAAAACAGTGCGCGGTAGCGCGCCAAAATTTGGCATACCTTTTCCCACATCAATTTGACAAGTTGTACCAAAATTGTGAAGTCAGGTCATCTAAGGTCAACGAGTTAGTCAAGGTCAAGTGAGGTCACCTCCAAAAAAGTTCAACCAGTCGTCGCGCTTTAACGGGTAAAGATATTTTAATGAAACTTTCAGCGTTTGCTTATCTTTAGGGATGCAACAAAACGCACCAGATGAATTTGTATTTTTTCCGTTTTTGATTACTTATTAGTTTTGCATATTTGCCCATTAGAGTTAAAATCGATGATTCTGGCTAAAGTAAGCATTTTTATGGGAGCAAGTTGACTTTGAAGAACGTTTCTCGGTCCGCTCTGCCCATTAGAAAAGGAAAATTAAAGAGAACTTGAAAACTCAAAATTTTGAAATTTCAACAAAATTAGTTTGATTTTTGGGTGGACACAAATTGTATGGCCCTGGTCGATTTCACTTTCCTTTTCTGATTCCAAATAATCTTTGTTTTTTTCCAAATCTCCCCAAAAAGAACTCCCCCAGAGCCATAAATATGATTTAAGTCATGAAAACCTAGGCCCCTAGGGACGTCACTTTTGGTGGGGAATTTTGTTTTATGGGGGGTATCTGGCCCTACTCGTCGAGAGCTTTCCGGTGACACGCGATTCATTTTCGTGCCGCCCATAGTTTGGAAGATAGAGGGGGGCGTTTATCCACACACGCACACGCACGCACGCACACACGCACACGCACACGCACACGCACACGCACACGCACGCACACGCACACGCACGCACGCACGCACGCACGCACGCACGCACGCACGCACACACACACACCTCCCCGAGACGGGGTGTGAGGATCTGACCGGAGAGGGCATGAGTAGATACGTCGCGTTCGGTTTTCAGCAAGTGCATGTGCATGTCTGTCTGTCGTGCTGCCTATTCCCACCCGACGTTAAATTAACAGCTTGTTTAGATGAAAACAGCATTATAAATGTCAATAAATACGCACGTACATAGATATCAATAGATACGACGTTACGGGCACCACCGTCCCGTTGAAGTGCAAGTGAATAGCAGGGGCATCAGCGACATCCATGCGACTGGGTTCTCTGAAGGTGTCTATACAGCCGCTACCTTATCATAAGTACACACAGCATCCATCCATTTGTCTCATTATCACCACCACCGGCGGCTTCCTCAGCCTGGCTCCACAGGCGACTCTCTAAGCATGACCTCATAGGCGGCAGCCCCCGCCTCACTTCACGGGTGTCATCCCTCACCTGACCCCACAGGCCACATCCCCCACCTGACCCCACAGGCCACATCCCCCACCTGACCCCACAGGCCACATCCTCAGCCTGCCTCCGAAAGTGTCATCCCCCACTTGATCCCACAGCCGCTTCCCGGTCTGCCTCCACATCCTCAGCCTGATCCCGCAGTCGGCTCGACAGTCGGCTCGACAGTCGGCTCGACAGTCGGCTCGACAGGCGGCTCGACAGGCGGCTCGACAGGTGGCTCGACAGGCGGCTCGACAGGCGACTCGACAGTCGGCTCGACAGTCGGCTCGACAGGCGGCTCGACAGTCGGCTCGACAGGCGGCTCGACAGGCGGCTCGACAGGCGGCTCGACAGTCGGCTCGACAGGCGGCAGTCGCAGGCGCACCTGGCCAGAAGAAACCGGCCGGGTCGATGCAATCAGTCGGGTCATCACAGTGTGCTGGCTAATCAGCGCAGTCCGGCCCAGTCCAATAGCTGGCGGCCGCCACTGACGACACGCCACCACTGGCCCCATGGGGCTCCAGATCAGCGCCACCGCTGACCCCATGGGGCTCCAGATCAGCGCCACCGCTGACCCGATGTGGCTCCAGATCAGCGCCATCGCTGACCCGATGTGGCTCCAGATCAGCGCCACCGCTGACCCGATGTGGCTCCAGATCAGCGCCACCGCTGACCCGATGTGGCTCCAGATCAGCGCCACCGCTGACCCGATGTGGCTCCAGATCAGCGCCACCGCTGACCCGATGTGGCTCCAGATCAGCGCCACCGCTGACCCGATGTGGCTCCAGATCAGCGCCATCGCTGACACGAGCCGGTCCGATGATCTGGAGCCGGTCCGATGATCTGGAGCCGGTCCGATGATCTGGAGCCGGTCCGATGATCTGGAGCCGGTCCGATGATCTGGAGCCGGTCCGATGATCTGGAGCCGGTCCGATGATCTGGAGCCGGTCCGATGATCTGGAGCCGGTCTGGAGTCGCTGACACGAGCCGGCCCGATGCGGTCAGCAGCGATCGACTCGTCCAGGCCCGTGTCGGCCCGGCAGTCGGTGCCGACTGCCGGGCCGACACGACCAACAAAACAGTCGGCAGAGTCGCCGACCGGTGCCAACCAGCAGCCCATCGGGGTCGGCGACCCTGACCGACAGCCGGACCGACAAGACCAACAAAACAGTCGGCAGAGTCGCCGACCGGTGCCAACCAGCAGCCCATCGGGGTCGGCCACCCTGACCGACAGCCGGACCGACAAGACCAACAAAACAGTCGGCAGAGTCGCCGACCGGTGCCAACCAGCAGCCCATCGGGGTCGGCGACTCTGACCGACAGCCGGACCGACAAGACCAACAAAACAGTCGGCAGAGTCGCCGACCGGTGCCAACCAGCAGCCCATCGGGGTCGGCGACCCTGACCGACAGCCGGACCGACAAGACCAACAAAACAGTCGGCAGAGTCGCCGACCGGTGCCAACCAGCAGCCCATCGGGGTCGGCGACCCTGACCGACAGCCGGACCGACAAGACCAACAAAACAGTCGGCAGAGTCGCCGACCGGTGCCAACCAGCAGCCCATCGGGGTCGGCGACCCTGACCGACAGCCGGACCGACAAGACCAACAAAACAGTCGGCAGAGTCGCCGACCGGTGCCAACCAGCAGCCCATCGGGGTCGGCCACCCTGACCGACAGCCGGACCGACAAGACCAACAAAACAGTCGGCAGAGTCGCCGACCGGTGCCAACCAGCAGCCCATCGGGGTCGGCGACCCTGACCGACTGCCGGACCGACAAGACCAACAAAACAGTCGGCAGAGTCGCCGACCGGTGCCAACCAGCAGCCCATCGGGGTCGGCGACCCTGACCGACAGCCGGACCGACAAGACCAACAAAACAGTCGGCAGAGTCGCCGACCGGTGCCAACCAGCAGCCCATCGGGGTCGGCGACTCTGACCGACAGCCGGGCCGACAAGACCAACAAAACAGTCGGCAGAGTCGCCGACCGGTGCCAACCAGCAGCCCATCGGGGTCGGCGACTCTGACCGACAGCCGGGCCGACAAGACCAACAAAACAGTCGGCAGAGTCGCCGACCGGTGCCAACCAGCAGCCCATCGGGGTCGGCCACCCTGACCGACAGCCGGACCGACAAGACCAACAAAACAGTCGGCAGAGTCGCCGACCGGTGCCAACCAGCAGCCCATCGGGGTCGGCCACCCTGACCGACAGCCGGACCGACAAGACCAACAAAACAGTCGGCAGAGTCGCCGAGTCGCCGACCGGTGCCAACCAGCAGCCCATCGGGGTCGGCGACCCTGACCGACAGCCGGACCGACAAGACCAACAAAACAGTCGGCAGAGTCGCCGACCGGTGCCAACCAGCAGCCCATCGGGGTCGGCGACCCTGACCGACAGCCGGGCCGACAAGACCAACAAAACAGTCGGCAGAGTCGCCGACCGGTGCCAACCAGCAGCCCATCGGGGTCGGCGACCCTGACCGACAGCCGGGCCGACAAGACCAACAAAACAGTCGGCAGAGTCGCCGACCGGTGCCAACCAGCAGCCCATCGGGGTCGGCGACCCTGACCGACAGCCGGACCGACAAGACCAACAAAACAGTCGGCAGAGTCGCCGACCGGTGCCAACCAGCAGCCCATCGGGGTCGGCGACCCTGACCGACAGCCGGGCCGACAAGACCAACAAAACAGTCGGCAGAGTCGCCGACCGGTGCCAACCAGCAGCCCATCGGGGTCGGCGACCCTGACCGACAGCCGGACCGACAAGACCAACAAAACAGTCGGCAGAGTCGCCGACCGGTGCCAACCAGCAGCCCATCGGGGTCGGCGACCCTGACCGACAGCCGGGCCGACAAGACCAACAAAACAGTCGGCAGAGTCGCCGACCGGTGCCAACCAGCAGCCCATCGGGGTCGGCGACCCTGACCGACAGCCGGACCGACAAGACCAACAAAACAGTCGGCAGAGTCGCCGACCGGTGCCAACCAGCAGCCCATCGGGGTCGGCGACCCTGACCGACAGCCGGACCGACAAGACCAACAAAACAGTCGGCAGAGTCGCCGACCGGTGCCAACCAGCAGCCCATCGGGGTCGGCGACCCTGACCGACAGCCGGACCGACAAGACCAACAAAACAGTCGGCAGAGTCGCCGACCGGTGCCAACCAGCAGCCCATCGGGGTCGGCGACCCTGACCGACAGCCGGACCGACAAGACCAACAAAACAGTCGGCAGAGTCGCCGACCGGTGCCAACCAGCAGCCCATCGGGGTCGGCGACCCTGACCGACAGCCGGACCGACCGAGCCATCGTCGGGCTCGACGACCTGACTCGAGGGCGGGCCACGTCGCCGGCCATTTCCTGAGCAGGTTCCGGCCGCCGCCAGTCCATCGCGTGCACCATCGCATCTGCCGTCCGACCAGTTGTGTGCAAAACGGCAGGTGCAGACGAGTGGCGAGCCGGCAGAGTGAAGGCCGATGGGATGTGGCAGCACCAATCAGTGGTGGTGGTGGTGGCGGGTTGGTGGTTCAGGGTGGTTGCAGCGGTGTTGGCGGTGGTTCAGGTGGCCTGCTTGTTCATGTTGCACCAACAACACGAACTGTCGTCACCTAGTGGTTAAGATAACAGCGTTGAACTCACATCAGAGTACTTACGATGGGCGGCAAATACCGTGGAAATTTACCGTTTGAAGAAGCATGCAAACGTCACCAGACGCAACGATCTCGGAGTCTGCTGCAATGAATATTTGGGCTTAAGGGCGCATGTACTGCTGGTAGTTATCTAGCGTCCAGATCTCTTTCATTCATAGCCTTACATGGGACTGCATGTGCCAATTCTTGAACAGGGGTAAATATCGTGCAGCCGAGTAGCCGCTACACGCCGATATATCTGATCTGCGACAACGACCATCGAGCTACACGCCGATATATCTGATCTGCGACAACGACCATCGAGCTTTTAGCTAAAGCATCGCAGAATCAGGTTGTGTAAAAATGTGAACTAAAGTTCCGTTACCTTTCTTGTTGTAAAATGTTATTGTTTGTCTTGTAAAAGTTATTCGCGCAGTCAGTAAGTTCGGGCAAGATCATGGTATGCGCAGAACTATCACAGGTGACCACGTTGCAAACAGCGTGGTCTCGCTTCCCCGGTGTCAAAAGGTATCCGTGTGTAGCGTATGTGTGCCCCATTCACAGGCGTGCCAGAACCACCACCTCTCTTCTGGACGGTCTCACCGCCAACGACCATGGTGGAAGATTGTGTTTCACAGGCCGGAGTTTATTGGAAACCCGAGATACCCAGTTTTTGTGCCATTTCTTTCGCAGAAAAGTGGATATTTCTGAACAGTAAACTCTGGCGAGGAGTAGAAACGTTCGAGTCCACCGTGACAGCGCGGCACATTTGGTTGTGGTACGTGCCAGCCGGTGTGGCCCGGTGTCCAACAAAACACAATCCTCTTACCCGCCTTGTCAAACGCAGATAGACAACTCGAGATCTCTTGAATAAGGGGGTTTGATGGGCAAAATGACCAAAGGACACGAAGGCTACTCAACGGGGCTGCTAAAATTATATGCAAATCTTTATCCCGTCCCCAACCTCTATAAAACAGTGCTTTCACGATCGCCACCAACTCGGCGGCACGCACAGACGCGTGTGGTGGTATAGTAAACTACCTTGTGGTTGATATTGTTGCATGGATACCACGGATAAAAATGCGGCGATAAGAACACATATTACAAAAAAATACACAAATTAATCCAAAATTGGCCATGACATCCAGTCACTGACCTGACCTCATAGGGAAATTCGAAAGAAATAAGTTTTGAGGGCACTACCCAATTGTACTCACGTAACAAGTTTCATTTTGATATGCTTTCATTTCGATGAGTTATCAATCCTGAAATATTTTGGAGGTGATCCTCGTTGACCCGAGGTAGGTAAATGACATTGTATGACCTAAGGTTGAAACTTTCACATCAGACGTAACAAAAGATGAAGGAAAATGTACCGAAAGTACCGCGGCGCTTCGAGCTGCCGTCTTCTCCCTGAATTCGAAAAACATTGGGGGTGGGGGGACGACCCCTCCAGTGCTACGACATGACTGCGTTTTTAGTTTTCTTCTGTGCATTGTGATGTTCATCGGTTCATAAGTAATTATTGTTTCCACCAAATGAAGTCAAGCGATTTGCTTTCAGCGAACAGCAATATTTTATAGCATCCTCACGTTCAATTAAGCCTGGTATTAGCAAGCTCTTTAAGAGGCTGTCCGGCAGCTTCCTAGAGTAAGCTAGCGCATTCACTGTTTCATCCAACCGAGACCAGCGTGTGCCCCTTTGGTGGGTTGAATTAGCTTGAATTCCGTAGACTATTCCACTCACGAAAGTCGACTTAATTAACTTATTTTTCGCTGTGTGCTGATTCGGCACTGCCACGCTGGGACGGGGAGACGAGTCGGTGTGACGAAGTCCATTGTTGTGGCTCGACTGGCGGGGTCCCGGCCCCCGCGCTATGTGGGGCGGGTCAGAGTGTGTAAAGCGCAAGCTCCCAGTCATCAATAGAAGATAGCAGTCGATGAGAACAATGTTAGCACAACTAAAACTTGTGGAGTTATCTCCTGGTCGCGATGTCTGGCGCAGACCTCACTCCGCGTCAACTTGTTCGAAAATAATCCTGCTTGTATCTACCCTCTATTGGAGGGATTTACAGGGCAAGCAAAACGGCGCCGGTTTGTCACCAACATCAGTCTCAACAGTCGTCGCACACACTATCGCGTGTCTCTCCAAAGTTGGCGCCACAATGCCCTTCTGGACACCGTGACGGCTCGCCGTCCAGCAGCACCTCGTCTGAAGTCGTCCACCCAACGCCGTCTGTCAGCGCCAGCCGGACGCCCGCGTAACTCAACAGTCCAACAACAGCCGCCCTCAAAATCTGCCGACGGCGGACGGGCTGAGACTCTCGCGACGCCGTCAATGCGCTGCCGACCGCCGCCGGCCCAACTGGCGATACATAGTGGTCGGCACGAACGTAGCCAAAAATTGCGATTTCAGTGGGAACTTCGCTGCACATTACAACACCACCATATCGCGGACATTGAGCAATGCTAGCATAATCAACCTATTCACAGAATTGCACACTGCCCAAAAGCCAGGGAACCATTCAGCAGTTCAAATAGCAGCCTTTCTGACCAATGCTCCTGAGCGCAGAAATTATCTCCATGCAGCATCCGCTGTACGTGTATTAAGAGTATATCCGGTTGTCTGCTCAGTTGTGCTTCAACCAGGATAATTTTAAAGCCAAGTGGCCCGGTTCAGCTACAACACGAATAGTTCAACGACGCAAAGCTCACAGTAGCGAATAGCTCGACGACGAATAGCTCACAGGGACGAATAGTTCGACGACGAATAGCTCAACGACGCAGAATTAACAGTAGCGAATAGCTCGACGACGAATAGCTCACAGTGACGAATAGCTTGGCAATCAGCTAACATGCAACGCAGTGGTTTTCACTCAAAGATAAGCACTGAAACGAAAGCTGCGCGTGTCGTTGGCATCTGCATCTTCCGCTTAATTATCCTTAATTATCCTTTACACAAAAAACTGGAAACCAAAACTTTTAGAACACCCAGATGTGTTTCGGGTCAATGCGACAATGCCCACGCTTATCAATGCATCTCATCACAACTCTGGCTAAAATTACAGAATGTCGTAGTAGTAGTAATACAAAAGTGTCGAAGTACGAAAACCAACACTTTGCATAGACAAACGTGTTGCCGAAGGCTTCCAATCACCTGCCGTTTCAGCGAGAGGCAGGCTTCACGTGCTGGCGGCTCAACCACTCCGTGGTGCACAAACAAAGTTGTTGTGGACGGCAGCCACCGATGGCGAATGTTGTGGACGGCAGCCACCGATGGCGAATGTTGTGGACGGCAGCCACCGATGGCGAATGTTGTGGACGGCAGCCACCGATGGCGAATGTTGTGGACGGCAGCCAGGCCGTCTGTATGTAGCATGACATCAGTGTAAAATAATTCACCGCATGGCTTGGAAATTTAGAGTTAATGCAAATATCTTCTTGTATTCTAGTCTCATGTTTGCATTATTATCCAGCACAAGAAGTGTGGGCATTGATGATAACCGTAACTGATAAACAATGTAACTGCAGGTGAATGAAGTGAAGGGCGTATTCTGGTTTTTCATCGTTGTGTGTCTGATGTATTGTATTCCCCTCTCTCACTGCTCCCAGGCACCTTCGCTCTTCATCCGCACAGCTAACGTACAAGCATGATTTGGGCGCTGCATGGCACGCATTACACCTGAAACACCAGCTGTATGTGCACAACAGTCCTCCCTCAAGCTACATCACGGTGCACAGTGGGCAACGCCAACTGCACTTTCATTCGCACCACCAGGCGTAACTTAAAACAGGAACTTTCTTGGCACGCTTCAACCCATTTCTGATGCCCGGAACTCTGGCCACTTATCTCGGCAGGAAGTCAAGCACAGACGGGTGGTCTCGCACCGCCATCTCTGGCATCGCACCACCAGTACATCACACTCGGCCGGGACAGTAATTAGTTGCGAACTAATTAAATGTCGGAAATTATGCAGCGCGTGTTTCATCTCCAAATAATGACATTCCAGCGCTATCAAACGCTACTATCCGAAAGTTCCTCCATTATTCGCCGAAAATGCCCTCGGAAATAGCCTCAGGAGTGACGTCTGAACTCTGTTATCTGATATGATGAGACTCGAACGTTTTGGGAGTGTCCACAAATGATGTAGAGAAGGAATGTAACACGCCGCGCGTCCGGCAAGTCAACACCGTGCGTCGTCCCGGGGCCAATGTAACACGTGCGTCGGCTCCAAATGTCAACACCGTCGCGTCGTTCCCGGGGCTCCAAATGTCAACACCGTCGCGTCGTTCCCGGGGCTCCAAATGTCAACACCGTCGCGTCGTTCCCGGGGCTCCAAATGTCAACACCGTCGCGTCGTTCCCGGGGCTCCTGGTGTTCGCACACGCCTCGGGGGGTGGCGCCAGTTCTCCCCTTTTCACTTATCAATGACGGTCAGGCCCCTTCTAAAGAGCATGCGAGTAATGGTCAGTGCACGTCAATAAAGCACGAACTTGTTCTGCCCACTACCGGCTGGTTGCCAGCAGCAGCAGCACGACATCATCCTACAAAACCCACTACCGGCTGGTTGCCAGCAGCAGCAGCACGACACCATCCTACAGAACCCACTACCGGCTGGTTGACAGCAACACGACACCATCCTACAGAACCCACTACCGGCTGGTGACCAGCAACACGACACCATCCTACAGAACCCACTACCGGCTGGTGACCAGCAGCAGCAGCACACCATCCTACATAACCCACTACCGGCTGGTTGACTGCAGCAGCACGACACCATCCTACAGAACCTACTACCGGCTGGTTGACAGCAGCAGCAGCATGACACCATCCTACAGAACCCACTACCGGCTGGTTGACAGCAGCACATCATCCTACAGAACCCACTACCGGCTGGTGACCAGCAGCAGCAGCACGACATCATCCTACAGAACCCACTACCGGCTGGTTGACAGCAGCACATCATCCTACAGAACCCACTACCGGCTGGTGACCAGCAGCAGCAGCACGACATCATCCTACAGAACCCACTACCGGCTGGTTGACAGCAACACGACATCATCCTACAGAACCCACTACCGGCTGGTGACCAGCAGCAGCAGCACGACACCATCCTACAGAACCCACTACCGGCTGGTTGACAGCAACACGACATCATCGTACAGAGCAGCGATCGCCAGTCGATGGCCATATCGTTTTTCTTCATTTCCAAGTGCAGACCGTGCTTGCGTCGATAGTCGCGCACTACGTGGTTCAGACGATGGCGAAATTCACCACATGGTGTCCACGTTAGACGACAAGGTTGAAAGTGAACCCAAAACGAAATATTTTGGTATGTACTAAATTAAGCCTGATTACAGGAAATAAGGTAAAGACTGGTAGTGGCAACCATATGCGGAGGGCGGAGAGTTCGAATCATGCATTGCAGCTTCAGTACATGTTTCCTTTGCGACTTCGACGTGGATGAACCGTGGAATTCACTTCAGAATCATTTCGTCACCGCAACCCACAGTCATTCCATGGCAGAGTCGCAACATCACCAACACACCTGCACTGACACACAGACAGCCTCTTCCACTCACTTCCATTGGCACAATCTGCCCCCACTCACACCCGCCCGGAAACCCCGCCTGCACGGACGAGCCCCTTGCGCCCAGCACTCATCTTCGGAGCGCCCCCTGCCGGCCGGTACAAGCCACCAGCATCATCAGCCCCAGCACGGGACGGCACCCACCGGCAGTATGAAGTTGTTGAGCGGCGGCAGCTGCTCGGTGAACTCGTCCACCCACTGCTCCAGCTCAGTCACCCAGTGGTCGGGCACCGTCTGGCCGACCCGCCGGTTGTGCGCCGGCCGGGCTGAAGAGCGCGGCGTGGCCACCAGGGAGCCGAGCTCCTGCAGTGCGCACTGCACCCGCTCCAGTCGCGGCACGTAGTCGTGGCCGGCGTCGCGTCCCAGCGCGCGTGACACTCTGGGCAGGAGGAAGGTGCACCGGTCAGACCAGACAGTCTGGGCAGGAGGCAAGTGCACCGGTCAGACCAGCACCGTGACAGTCTGGGCAGGAGGCAGGTGCACCGGTCAGACCAGCACTGTGACAGTCTGGGCAGGAGGAAGGTGTACCGGTCAGACCAGCACCGTGACAGTCTGGGCAGGAGGAAGGTGTACCGGTCAGACCAGCACTGTGACAGTCTGGGCAGGAGGCAAGTGCACCGGTCAGACCAGCACCGTGACAGTCTGGGCAGGAGGAAGGTGTACCGGTCAGACCAGACAGTATGGGCAGGAGGCAGGTGCACCGGTCAGACCAGACAGTCTGGGCAGGAGGAAGGTGCACCGGTCAGACCAGGCAGTATGGGCAGGAGGAAGGTGCACCGGTCAGACCAGCACTGTGACAGTCTGGGCAGGAGGAAGGCGCACCGGTCAGACCAGACAGTCTGGGCAGGAGGCAGGTACACCGGTCAGACCAGACAGTCTGGGCAGGAGGAAGGTGCACCGGTCAGACCAGACAGTCTGGGCAGGAGGAAGGTGCACCGGTCAGACCAGACAGTCTGGGCAGGAGGCAAGTGCACCGGTCAGACCAGCACTGTGACAGTCTGGGTAGGAGGAAGGTGCACCGGTCAGACCAGACAGTCTGGGCAGGAGGCAGGTGCACCGGTCAGACCAGCACTGTGACAGTCTGGGTAGGAGGAAGGTGCACCGGTCAGACCAGCACCGTGACAGTCTGGGCAGGAGGCAGGTGCACCGGTCAGACCAGCACTGTAACAGTCTGGGCAGGAGGAAGGTGCACCGGTCAGACCAGACAGTCTGGGCAGGAGGCAGGTACACCGGTCAGACTAGCACCGTGACAGTCTGGGCAGGAGGAAGGTGCACCGGTCAGACCAGCACCGTGACAGTCTGGGTAGGAGGAAGGTGTACCGCTCAGACCAGCACTGTGACAGTCTGGGCAGGAGGCAGGTGCACCGGTCAGACCAGCACCGTGACACTGGGCAGGAGGAAGGCCGTGAGGGGTAGATGAGATGCTGGGGTCGCAATACACCATGCCCGTCACAAAGCAGGGCAGAGATCGTAGCAGCGGCAGATATTTAGCTTTGACTGTAAGAACTACACTTTCATAAGAATCATATGTCATATACACAGCAAAAACCAAGCATCCTTTGGGAATAAAGGCCACTGTCACGGCCTAATGACGGCTACGAAATCAGTTTCATGGCTTCAACCTGGCATGTCTTCAAAACAATATCATATCTCCGTAACCAAAGGCTGAATCATGAATTATCTTGGGGTGTTGAACTATGAATTTCCTCAGCCTGCATGGATCAGACGGTGTCGCCAAGTTCGCCTTTGCATATCATGCCCATCTCGCCAGCCTTCCCATCCCAGGGTGGAGGAGATGCCCCACCACCTTGGTCCTGCCGAGTACCGCCGTGTACTCGGCACGGTACCGAGTACCACCGTGTACTCGGCACACCGTGTGCTCGGCACGGTACCGAGTACCATGATGTGCCGCTGACTCAGTGATTGTTCTGAGTCATCGCTTCCCCCTGACCACATCATTTGGCCGTGGAACAAAGTCGTGCGACAAAGTCGTGCGACAAAGTCGTGGGACAAAGTCGTGGGACAAAGCCACTGCATTGGTCGTCACGATGAGAACCCAATGGCGCTCATTTTCTTTCACTTTCATTGAGTCAATGCTCGTTCACGGTAGGTGAACGATTCAAATGTTGCGGGAAATCGGAAATCGGCAGTACCGTTAGATCGATGTCTTGCACAGAGTTCTGGATCTGCTATTTCTCGGAGGGGGGGGGGGGACAATTCTGGGGCCATTCAATCTGGACAGGATAATTTGCTTCCTGTTTGTAACCCCAGTAACTCCATTTTGCGAATATTGGACAGTTCGATAAAATGATAACCAGCTCGCAGCCATTATAAAACAGCTTGATTCAACTTACAGCAAGAAAATATATATCATTTTCCGGAAAGGGCAGTGTTTGGGATGGCACGAATTCAGGACGGAACTGTTTTTCCAACCGGCAGCATCAAGCCGGTCGTCCAGCGAGCTATTTCGAGCTATTTCGAATAGAAATCAGAACCTGCCATCAGAGAGTAGCTTCGTGTGCGCAAATGGTTATACATCTCTCCCGACATCATTACATGCATCGCCAGCTGGTCAATCTGGCAAAGCCCTCGCAGTTTCCAGCAATCCTGTATACAATGGTTATCAAATGCCCGGAAAAGATCACCCTGGAGTTCAGGGAGGTGGAAACAATTACTGAATGATAGGCCAGGCCGTAAACTTCCCTATGACGTTGTTCAGTAATACCGTATGGGCGCTGGAAATTCACCGCAGTGACACCATGAAGCTTCAAGCATTGAACATCAATCAAACCGGGACACATGAAGCGCGTCAAAACCGAGCAAAATCCAAAACATCGGTCAAATGCACCGACCATGCCGCTATAAATTGGCGGCACAGATACGTCATCCAACATAACCTGATGAGTTCTGCTATCGGACGATCGACACATCACGCATCATTGGCGATTCAGGCGGCGGCGACACGCCATGGCGCGCCGATCTCTTGCCGTCGCAATACATCGACTCGGGTGGCTTCCACGCCAATGGTGGTTGGGTGGTTATTGGCTTTGCGGCCTGTCGACTGTTTGAGCAGCCACATGGCGTCGCCAATCTCTCACGCCGATTGGTCGCGGACTAAGAGTAGCGACAAGTGGGACTCGAACTCACGACCTTTCGGCTGGGAGACGGCCACCTCACCACATGCTACTCCCCCCCCCCCACCCCCACACACACACACGCACAAACCTTCTGTAAAATAGGGTTTTAAGTGTTATGACCAGCACAAGCTGACGCTTTTGAGATGCAAAGACGCTCACTGCATGAAGCTGGTGTATGGAGCTGGAGCTGCTCAGTCCTGATGCTCACTGCACAGTGTTAAAATATTAGTTTTCCGTTAGGTGTGAGATGTAGAAACGAGTACAGTAGGATGTCAAAATTCGCCATTGAACCGATGTCGTTTAACATAACTTATAAGCTCTTTAAACACAATTTTGATCACATAGCGTACTGATATTTGTGGCTTTTTACTATGTCTTAAGGTACCTAATTTAAGGACAAATACTTGAGCGATAACGATACAAAGTACCTATCATTATCAAATGATATTGTATAACAGACCACATCATAGGTAATCAATGCTCTCACCTGGAATTCTGTTTAGAGATGTTTTTGTATTACAATTTGCAATGATGAGCATCAACATGATGCTTCTCAACAAGATACTGTTGGAAATTAGACAGGAAGACTTCATAAAACCTCACCATGAAGCACGATGTAGATACTTCATTGCGAGGGATGTCAATTCAGCGCTCAGAAAGTGGTATATTCCACCCCATTTCACGAATAATTTATAACTGTCACTGCACGAGGTTGGTATATGGAGCTGGAGCTGCTCAGTACTGATGCTCACTGCACGAGGCTGGTATATGGAGCTGGGGCTGCTCAGTCCTGATGCTCACTGCACGATGCTGGTGTATGGAGCTGGGGCTGCACAGTCCTGATGCTCACTGCACGAGGCTGGTGTATGGAGCTGGGGCTGCTCAGTCGTGATGCTCACTGCACGAGGCTGGTATATGGAGCTGGGGCTGCTCAGTCGTGATGCTCACTGCACGAGGCTGGTGTATGGAGCTGGGGCTGCTCAGTCGTGATGCTCACTGCACGAGGCTGGTGTATGGAGCTGGGGCTGCTCAGTCGTGATGCTCACTGCACGAGGCTGGTGTATGGAGCTGGAGCTGCTCAGTACTGATGCTCACTGCACGAGGCTGGTGTATGGAGCTGGGGCTGCTCAGTACTGATGCTCGCTGCACGAGGCTGGTGTATGGAGCTGTGGCTGCTCAGTCGTGATGCTCACCGCACGAGGCTGGTATATGGAGCTGGGGCTGCTCAGTACTGATGCTCGCTGCACGAGGCTGGTGTATGGAGCTGGGGCTGCTCAGTACTGATGCTCGCTGCACGAGGCTGGTATATGGAGCTGGGGCTGCTCAGTACTGATGCTTACTGCACGAGGCTGGTGTATGGAGCTGGAGCTGCTCAGTCGTGATGCTCACTGCACGAGGCTGGTGTATGGAGCTGGGGCTGCTCAGTCGTGATGCTCACTGCACGAGGCTGGTGTATGGAGCTGGGGCTGCTCAGTCCCCTGCTTTGCTTTTGTCGGCGTGAATCCGTCCCGTTGCTCGTCTAAACACTTGCCCAGCGACAATCATGCGCTGATCAAAATATCCAGCCCCCCCCCCCCCCCTCCCCAATCACTCGAAGCACTCTTTTTCAGTGAAGTAGGTCAGAGAAGGCTCACAGGCCGCTTTTTATAGGAGGCCTTTTATATAGAATGTGAGGACACTCGATTGGATGATAGGGAACAGCACACCACCAGGTGTAGCTGTTTTACACTCCCCTACACATCAGCGGTTTTCCACTCCCCTACACAGCGGCACTGGGCCACGCGTCAACTGACCTCCGGACGGGGAGAATCGGTCAGGCAGGGCAGACAGACGCATCAAACACAGCGACACGGTGGGACTAAGTGGAGCACGAGGGACGCAGAGGCACGCATCAAACACAGCAGCGACACGGTGGGACTAAGTGGAGCAAGGGGACACAGAGGGACGCATCAGACACAGCGACACGGTGAGACTAAGTGGAGCACGAGGACGCAGAGGGACGCATCAGACACAGCGACACGGTGGGACCAAGTGGAGTAGAAGGACACAGAGGGACGCATCAGACACAGCGACACGGTGGGACTATTGATTGATTATTGGGGTTTTAGGGTGCGTCAACCCCAGTAGGTTATATTGCACCCATAACAAGCTTGCTTAATCACACATCAGATTGCCACATATGAAGAGCGCTTAACAGAGCATATATGTGGAAGCAAATTATCAGCTAGGAAAGTGTGTATATTATTTCAAATCCTATATCTGCAAGGAAGCTCAAAACCGCTCTGTTGTGTATAAATCGGGAATCGTTTCCCAACAAGTCGTCCAACTTCAGAGTATTAGCATCATATCCGAAGTGACGCCTACGTTCTTCCGTATATGCTGGGTACGCCACCAGCACATGGTGCACGGTTAGCGCAGCATTACACCTCATACATTTCGGCCTTTCTTGCCCGCACAATAAATACCTATGTGTGGCTAGCGTGTGGCCAATTCTGAGTCGACAGATGACCACCTCGTCCCTTCTAGTTTGGCTGAAGGACGAGGGCCACAGCAATAGATGTGGTTTGATTTGCTTTAATTTGTTGAACTCCATTTGGTCCCATCTGCCCTGCCACTGTCCGACAATAAATGTTGAGATAATTGGGTAGTGGTCACTGACTGGACGTGGGAGCACGCGTTTATTTGGTGCTTGTGCTGCTCGCCTTGCAGCCTGATCGGCCAGCTCGTTACCACGTATTCCGACATGTGCTGGGATCCAGCAAAGTGTTACTTGTTTTCCCATGTTTTGTATCGAAGTAAGTTGCGATAAAATGTCTCGTACAATGACATGTTGCTGGTTAAAACTACGCAAGGCTGCTCAGAGAATCAGTCAAAATAACATGCGTTTCCTCGTCGTCGACTTCGATGTATGAAAGGGTTTTGCTGATGGCTATCAACTCGGCAGTAAAGACCGTGGCGTGTGGTGGCAGGGAAAAAGATCTTGTGGTCAATCCCCTAACGAAAGCACTACCTACGCCTGTGTCTGTCTTTGAACCATCTGTGTATGTAACGATGTAACCATGATATGCTGAAGAAATGTGCTCTAAGGTACGTGATAGTAGTTCCTCCTTTGTCACATCTTGTTTTCTCTCGACAGCGAGGGAAATGTCAATGAAGGGGGAGACCAGTTCCCACGGGGGAGTAGTTATTTGTTCATACTGCCTAATTCCCTGCATTCGAAGTCTCATTTGTCTAAGGAGCGTCCTCATTCTAACACAGTAAGACGTTCCTCTCCTAATGTGGTCACGAAGGACCGCATGTATGTGACGGGAGAACACCGCTGGATATGTTGGGTGTGTCGGAAACTGTCGTATTTTGCAGGCGTATCGGAAACCGAGCATTTCACGCCTCATGGACAATGGCGGTTCGTGGGCATCCGCTAGTACGCTGGCCGTTGGGGATGTACGAAATGCTCCAGTAATTATTCTCACCGCAGCGTGGTGCACTGGGCCTAACATTCGCTTAGTGGTGGCACACGCCCCGTCGTATATAAAACATGCATAGTCAAGCTTAGAACGAATGAGATTACGGTAGAGCAGGTGCAAAGTCTTTCTGTCAGCACCGTATGACATACGGGAGACACACTTAAATATCGCCATTGCTTTAAAACACTTGTCACGGAGCGCTTTTATATGATCTCTGTATGAAAGACGGTGGTCAAACTGCACTCCAAGAAAACGAGCCATTTGTACTGACGGAACGTCTTGACCGTACAACTTCAGAGTCATGTCCGGACAATTACCTCAGCGTCGGCAGAAATGAATTGCTGCCGTTTTTGCTATGGAAAACCTGAGACCATTCGGATGTCCCCATTTTTCGAGTCGAGAAATTGTAAGTTGCAGCTGTCGTTCCATGAGAGGAGTTGACGAGCTGCAAGACAAGATCGCAAAATCGTCAGTGAAGAGAGATCTTCCGATTGACGAGGGAGGTGAGTTGCCAATGTCATTTATAAGAAGCGAGAAGAGGGAAGTGCTCAGTACACTGCCTTGAGGGACTCCCTCAACCTGGTGGAGCCAATCCGATGTCTGATTGCCCACTCGCACACAAAATTGTCGGTCAGTCATAAAGTTTTTTTTTAAACACACCCAGGGATCCACGGATTCCACACTGATGGAGCTTCTGCAAGATCCCATGTCTCCAGGCGGTATCAAAAGCACTTTCAATGTCGAAAAACACTGCTCCTAGATGTTTCTTGTTCGCAAAAGCCAAACGAATCTCAGTATCGAGCCTTAAGACATGGTCGATCGTACTGCGATTTTTTCGAAAGCCGCACTGGTCGTTTGATAAAACGTTCCGGGTCTCTAAGAACCAATTGAGGCGAAGGTTTACCATTCTTTCCATCAGCTTACACAATGATGATGTGAGCGATATCGGACGATAATGGGTTGGGTCCTCGCCACTTTTGCCAGGCTTTAATAGAGGTACGACGATTGCCTTTCGCCAAGCTGGTGGGAAATATCCCACATCCCAGTCTGTTGTAGATGGCGAGTAAAGCGTGCTTTGCAGGCGTTGGTAAATGCTTCAGCATTTCGTTGTGCACACCGTCTGGTCCCTCACACACACATTTCAAATCACTGATCACAGAGGCAAGTTCTGCTTGTGTAAACGGCAATTGTAAACAAGTTGTTCGGGTGTGGTAAAACTGATATCCTCCCTCTGGCTACGGGCACGGTACTGTAAAAATGTTGGATCGGTGTGTTCACTACGCCTTGCGATAACATCAGCAATACGACACGCTACTTCGCCTGGATCAGCTATGATGTGGTCTGCAATAATGAGTACCGGGAGTGGAATTGACGAGAATTGCCCAGAAATCCTCTTGATACGAGCCCATACTTCGGAAGTCGGTGTAGTTCGGCACAGCAGCCCTATATACGTTCTCCATGACGCACGCTTCGCCGCTCGAATAGTGCGCCGAGCCAATGCCTTGGCTCTTCTAAATGTTATGAGGTTTTCCGTTGTACTGTGACGGTCGAATGCCCTGAAGGCGCATCTTCGAGCTCGAATTGCTAGGCGACACTCTGGAGTCCACCATGGGACAGGAATACAGCGGGGAGTGCCGGAGGTCCTTGGTATGGAAGCAGTGGTTGAGTCAATTATAATTGAAGTAAATGCATCGATTGTTAATGACGAATCTTCAGGGTCTGTTGGGAGTCTGGCTTCCACTCCTGATTGGAACTCATCCCACTCAATATTGCGAAAATTTCACCGCTGTGGACGCCGACCGAGTACCGCGCCATCGCGGTAAGACAACAAAACCGGGAAATGATCACTGCCCAGCGGGTCGTCGGACACCGACCACGTGAAATGCTGAACCAGCTGTGGGCTCACTATACTCAAGTCGAGAGCTGATGTTTGCCAAGACGGAAGCGTAAAATGCGTCGGCGTTCCAGTGTTTAAAACACATAGCGACTCATCGAGTAGAAAACGTTCTAAAACTCGTCCTCGTGTGTTGGTATCAGCACAACCCCAAAGCGTGTGGTGTGCGTTAAAATCGCCTAGTACAATGACCGGAGGGGGTAGCTGAATCAGCAAAGCTCTGATGTATTCGGCACTAAAACCTGTTCCAGGGGGTAGGTAAATAGAGCATATGCTGACTGGTCGTCGTCCAAAATACACACGTGCTGCTACTGCTTGAGCATTGCTACGCAACTTGATCTGCTGTACGGGTATGCTATGATGTATTGCCAAGAGCACACCACCGTGCGCAACGGCACCAGCCGGTACGTCCTGACGGAAAGTCGTATAGCTTTTTATGGTGCAAGCTGTGCTGGGCCTCAGCTTTGTTTCCTGTAGGCAAACCACGCTTGGACGGTGCTGACTTAAAACTGTTTGTAGGTCGTCCATGCTCGTATGCAGCCGCCTGCAGTTCCATTGTAAAATGGTTCGTAAATTAACCATTTAAAACACTAAAGCTTTTAGAAACTTGACATTCGATGAACACAGTTGTGCGTGCGTGTTGCGAGATTATCACAGATTATGCTGTACTTGGATTATCACTGAACTCTGTGGATGCTGAGCAAGCACGAGGCCGAGATATCGGGCTCCCTCCACCTGGTGGTGATGTGGGCCATGGTGAGACCCGCTTACGTCCTGCCGCAGGAGACCATTGGGCTGGTTTCCCGCCTGCACGGGAAGACATAGACGGTGGGCCCATTAACTTGTTTGTGCTCTCGGCGGACACAGCACCTTCGCGGACTGTAGCAGTATATGGGTGAGTCACCGGTGGTCCCGCAGCTCGCGGGGCTGGCGATGGGTCCCGGGATCCGCCACGGGAAGCCCGGCCCGATGTCCCCATGTCAGGAGCACCGGAGCGGACCTCCACCGCCTGTGGCGGTATCACTGGCACTCTGCGGGCCACTGCACCAGTCCCACCAGTCCCACCAGAGATGGTTTGAGGTGGCTGAGGGCTAACAGTGGATTTGGGTGTGGGTAAGCTTTGGTGGGTGGATGTGGATGTGGATGTGGAGGTGAGAGTGGATGTGGTGGTGACGGTGGATGAGGTGGGGTTTCGGGGGGACGTGGCGGAGTGGCTTGACCTCTTGGTTCTTTGCGCGACAAGCCATCCATCTTGCTGCTGTACTGTGGGAGTAGGTAATGCACTGGCGTCTGAACCCTGCACTCTGTCAGTCGACCCGGTGGGCTGTGACTGCTCTGACGAGCAAACCAGTCCAAAAGATGTCAGAAGAGCCCTGAGTTGTGTCAGGACTTGCGCGGCGCTGGAGATTTGCGGCTGCTGTTGCGCTGTCTGGCATGTTGGTTGAGCAGGGGGAGAGGGGAGCTGGGAAATACTAGCTGAGCCTGGGTAGTTGGTAGTACGTAGCGTGCTCCTCACCTTCTCTGCATACGATACCTTGGGGTGAATCTCATCGTAGGCCTCTCTCGCCTGTCTAAAAGATAGGTTTCTGGAACATTTTAAAGCTAGGATTTCCCTTTCCTTCAGATGTGCTGGGCAGGCTCTATCAAAGGCAGCGTGTGGGACTTGGCCCTGGCCGCAGTTTACACACCACAGGCGTTCTGAGTCACACTTTCCGTCCGTGTGGTCTGAAGTACCGCACCTACCACAGGTCGGGCGGCCGCGACAATATTGGGTAGTATGTCCGTAACGTTGGCACCTAAAACATCTCATCGGGTTCGGGACGAAAACACGTACCTTTACCTTCACGTATCCTACGTACACTGTAGCGGGAAGGTCTGTCGAATTAAAAGTTAAAATAATGTTGTTTGTTGCTTGCAGGTCGCTCCCTCTCCTCACTTTGATCCTGCGCGCTTCCACGACACCGTACTCGGACAGGCCATCGACGATTTCTGAATCCGATACGTCCTTCAGATCAAAGCAGTTTATAACGCCTTTTGAGTGGTTTTTTGTCCTATGGGGCTCGACAACAATAGGTATGGAAACGTCCATCGTCTTACCCTGCTCCCTTATGGAGTATTTGAATTCCGTTATCCCGAGGGTCCTCTTAGCGTCCTCTGCACTCCGAAACTACACCTCGATCGATCCATCTCGCAGCTTCTCACATCTCATTACTTCACCCATTTTGTCGCATCCGCGTTTACGCTCAAAGGGCGAAAGTGCAGATAGGCTCTTCCCAGGATCACTAGATTTTAACACAAGCACTCTCGGAGAGGGTGATCTGGTTTCCCAACTCTTGTTTCCGTCTATACTTCTATGAGAAGCAGTGGTAGGAACCACGGTGCGGGACGGCGAACTTGCAGGGCGGTACGCCTCTGCAGGTGTCGGGTCGGTGATACAACTTCCGGGAGGGAAGCTAACATTCTGGCCCTTTCTGAGAGGTCCAGGGTGCGTTTGTTTATTTGAGTTATCCATGAGAGTGTGCGTTTATTTCGGCTCCTCGTAATACCCCACCACACAGGGGCCCTACCGGGGGGACGCCTGTATCCCGACAACGGGAGGACGTCAGATACCCGAAGAGCGATACGGGCCACGCGATGCCATCCCCGACCGGGAGAGAGGTACTCACCACCCCGGCCGGGATCCAGCACCACCCACCCCTTGACCCCTGCCGGCCAAGCCAGCAGGCACTGGGACGAAGCCCAGGCCCCCGACCTGAGGCGACAAGCCACTTGGTCCGTATGGGGCCATACGAACCCGCCCGCCCCTCCGGGATATTAGGACCAAAGAGGCATGTTGTTCCCCCGTCGCAACTAGCACCGTACGACGGGGGACCTCAGCCTCCAGGACTCCGTCAACCCCGGGGGGCAGGCCGAGGGGGCGCGACTACCTCGATAAAACTGAGCTGGAGGGCAGGACCCGGGAAGTTGTCCTGCCTACTCATAGTAGGGATAGTTGGTGTTGCAGGGCCAGGTGAAGGACATGGATGTTGGGATGAGGTGGGCATTGGAATCGGAGCGTATGGATGGAAGGACGAATGAGGCACTCTTAGTCTCACCCCTCACTGGTAAGATGGTCGCCGGATCATTGGGGCACTCAATCCCCCCCCCCACCACGGAAAGGTGGTGCCTCGTCGGGGGGGGGACGGTGGGACTAAGTGGAGTAGGAGGACGCAGAGGGACGCATCAGACACAGCAACACGGTGGGACTAAGTGGAGCAAGGGGACACAGAGGGAGGCATCAGACACAGCGACACGGTGGGACTAAGTGGAGTAGGAGGACGCAGAGGGACGCATCAGACACAGCAGCGACACGGTGGGACCAGGTGGAGCACGAGGACACAGACGACGAGCATGTGGCAGTCGGGTTAAGCGAGGTCTGGCATGCTACAACGCTGACCTATATTTAACTGGGAACCCAAAGCGGCGGGTGGCAGAAGCAAGCGCCTTCCCCTAAACGTTTCATGTGTGGACGCAAATATTCCCAATTTTCATGGATTTCAAAGCAAAGGTAAGAACGTTTTTTAAAGTAAAAACATGGGGCAATGCCGCATTCAAAATCAAGGATTTTCATAAAATGGTACAAGTGCCCTTTGCCAACAATCGTTCTGCAGACGTCATCGTGAAAGTTTGAAGCGCACAGCCTAAAACAATTGGTCACCGAAAATCCTCACCAAAAATCCAAGGTCACATTTGGATTTTCGATGAGAGAAACGATATAACATGCATATAGGATAGATTACAGACGGCTCCAGCAGAGATTGGTTCCAATTAATAAGTCGAAAAACCTAAATAAACCCGATAAATGCTTAATTAAAATAATGGGATACGACACATGGCATACTTACCTGCTACCATATTCGTATACATCGCATTCCTCTCATCATCCAATTTACGGATCAAATTCAAATAATGGCCAGCCCATTACTGTGAGAAATGGCATTTGACAGCATTGATCACACCATTTCCATCGAAAGATGAAAGGCAGCCGCGTCATTGTTTTAGATTACTTCCAACTATCACAACTGTGTGGCCTCTCATGGTGCATACAACAATCTGGTGTCACAAGCTCAGAGACAATCGCATAATTCACGGGCGGCCTGTGAGCACCGCACGCCGAACCCAGACATTGATCCAAGGAAGTGGGGGAGAAGGGGTCGTCGTCCCCACCCCCATAGACTCCAGGGAGCGGCGTCGCTTCCTCCTCCACCTTGGGATCACCGATGCCGGCCCCGCCCAGTTTCCTCCATATCCTGCTGCTCTGGAGTTGCTTTCGTTGGCAAATTTTTGAAGTTGTTCCTCAATAAGAACGCGTAAGTGCATAGCTAAAAGTAGTCCTTGGGATTTTCAGATTTCACATCCCTAAAACAAAATTATTGAAACAAAACTCATTAAATTATTGTCAGGCTGGAAACACGTTCCAATGCAAAGTTCATGTCGCGATCCATCACCGCCCTTGACCATACTAACAACTGTTTGAACAAACCCATGGTGCCGCTCTTCCGAAACACATTCTGCCGCCCCTCTGAAATGCCGCCACCGTCCCAGCTCCAGCAACTAGTCTCACAAGCCCATGGTACAGCTATTTCAGTCCACATTCTGCCGCTCCCTCGAGTTGTCGCCCCGCTCCTTTGGGGTTTGCCTCCGTTAGAAAATTCCTGGATCATTGTCGGCCACATGCCGCCCCTCCGGGGCTCGCTCAACTCCTGGCAAATTTATGGAGCTACCTGTGCCTGAATAAGAACACAGGCACATTCGCAAAAGAGCATGGCAGGAATTACTTCTTGAGGTTTTCTCATTTTCACCTTCTCCATGACGTTTTTTCCCCGATGACACAATTATTGAAAAGAATACTCGCATTCAATAATTTCAGATTGGAAAAAGGTTCCAGTGTACGTCCAATGGCACAACTTCATCCCCACCCGACCCAACAACCATATTGGCCAAACCCAAGGTGCCACCCTTTCGACCCAAATTCGGCCGCCGTTCGAGATGCCGTCCCCGCCCCTCTGAAGTTCGCCCTCTTCCTTCCTTCCTTCCTCCCTCCCCCGCTCTTAGCAAATTCCCGGCTCCGGGTGTGGCCCAGCAGCAGACGCCGGCTTATATGGACGACCCGGCGCTGCCACGACACTAATGACCTCGTCAGGCGTAAGTCATTAGTGTGGACTGAGCACTGAGCAGTGCCGGGTCGGCTTAGTCACCCACGAGGCGCGCAGCCCTACCGTTGCCAAGCTGACGTCACTCTGAAAAAGCGACCAACATGACTCACCATACGCGGCGCCATCCCATGTGTATGTTGTTATTTGGGCCCAGGTAGTTATTTGGGCTTTAGGGCGCTTCGACCGTATGCATAGATGGCGCCAGGACTGGAAGGCACACCTGTTATTCGAGTCACATCCTATTCGATTGGACGGTAGGATCGTCGCAGTGCACCTGACAGCCGACAGGTCCCGACAGCTGTCGGTACTGGGCGCCAGTCTTCTGACATCTCGCGGCAGCCGACAGGTCTCGACAGCTGTCGGTACTGGGCGCCAGTCTACTGACATCTCGTGGCAGCCGACAGGTCTCGACAGCTGTCGGTACTGGGCGCCAGTCTACTGACATCTCGCGGCAGCCGACAGGTCCCGACAGCTGTCGGTACTGGGCGCCAGTCTACTGACATCTCGCGGCAGCCGACAGGTCTCGACAGCTGTCGGTACTGGGCGCCAGTCTACTGACATCTCGCGGCAGCCGACAGGTCCCGACAGCTGTCGGTACTGAGCGCCAGTCTACTGACATCTCGCGGCAGCCGACAGGTCCCGACAGCTGTCGGTACTGGGCGCCAGTCTACTGACATCTCGCGGCAGCCGACAGGTCCCGACAGCTGACGGTACTGGGCGCCAGTCTACTGACATCTCTCGGCTACGCGCGGCGCGCGTTTCTCCCGCCACCACCCCGGTAACACCCGCCATACCTGTCTCCCCAACAGGCTGTGCCCAGCCGTATCTGCAGGAATCATACGAGCTAAAGAGTAGGAAATGGGAGCCGAGACCACTGCATGTCAGTAAGTCACGCTACAACTAAACAAGTAAAGTGGACGCCAAGCGGATGTAAGGATACGCTATCCCGGGGATTGGTTGGTGGAGCAGGCACTCGGATGTTTACCACACAATTCCCAGAAAAGCTACAGTTGATTTCCTTGCTTTCTGCATCAGAGCACATAATTTCGTTGAGAACGGCTATTGCCATGCTTAACGTTCATCTGTCGATCGCTCGTTTTGTATGGCAAAAATCCCCCGCCCCGTCGCTAGCGGGTTAGCATCTGGTGCCTTCTGCACCACCTGGAACTCTGAATAAATCAAACAATTCCTGTAACTGAATGTGCCCGGCCGGATGTTGTGAGGGTGGCCATCAATCGCTGTGGGGAGCGGAGCGGGCCGTCCGCCCGTGCTGCCAGCCGCTGCTGACATTATTCGTGTCCGAAGTAGTGCCAGCGTAGATACTGTCGTCTTGGAGAATGCAAGAGTGAAACTGAACTGAACAATAGTTATTTGGACAAACAAAGCAGCCTGTCGAGTACCAAGCTACTGACAAGCGAGGATTTGGTTGGGGGAGCAAGCATGCGGGGAAGATTTTGCCCGCATGCCCGCATGCTTGCTTGCGAGGATTTGGTTCGGGGAGCAAGCATGCGGGGAAGATTTTGCGAGGCCACGAACAAAGTCGCATACGGCAGTTTGTAGTTCAACATGGCACAGCAGAGATAAAAGTGCCAACGCGGGAAATGGCTGTCTTCGAAGACGCACACGGTCCCCGAGACTCGGTGGCCACAGCTGACGCGGAGTTGACCGACAAGTAGCGGAGAATTCAGCTGCGAACACGGACAGACGCAGCGAAGCCCTCAGGCAGTATTCACCAGCCATGGCCAGCATGGAGTCGGGTCTCCATCTGACACCGACACAGCTGATGTTCTCTCTCTCTGCCTCTGCCTCTGCCTCTGCCTCTGCCTCTGCCTCTGTCTCTGCCTCTGCCTCTGCCTCTGCCTCTGCCTCTGCCTCTGCCTCTGCCTCTGCCTCTGCCTCTGCCTCTGCCTCTGCCTCTGCCTCTGCCTCTGCCTCTGCCTCTGCCTCTGCCTCTGCCTCTGCCTCTGCCTCTGCCTCTGCCTCTGCCTCTGCCTCTGCCTCTGCCTCTGCCTCTGCCTCTGCCTCTGCCTCTGCCTCTGCCTCTCTCTCTCTCTCTCTCTCTCTCTCTCTCTCTCTCTCTCTCTCTCTCTCTCTCTCTCTTCATGGCATTCAAGCACGTGGTGAGCCGGCGACACCAGCTCCGTCGATCACCAATCTGGAGACACGATGGCGCCCTGCATGGGTGTAGCCACTGAGGTTGGGGAGACGTGTCCTCCAATTTCTGAAAAGTAGTAATTTGTCCCCTCAATTTATTTCGTTCCCCCAGCCTCAGCTACCTGACCATGATCGCCGCAAAATTATACTCGATCATTTATAAAGTGAAAATATATATGCAAGAGAATCACCAAAAATATTACAAGCCGATCTAGCCAATCAACGGGATTCACAAGCTATCTGTCGTCACAAAATCTCCGAGTAGTAAATCAGCAAACGTTAGAAATGTCTGATTCCAAGCTATTCTTGAATAGCATGAACCTTGACTATCTTGTGTTTTCGCTTGGGCGGAAAATTGCGCTTTGCGAGGCAACAAATTTGCATTATCACAAGGCCTTTTACCTCTTAGGTTGCATTCTCCCGCGCATATATCGATATATCTTGAACAAAAGTGACTCTGGGTATCCTTGGACTAGGCCACAGTTGTGGCTATGCATTGGTCCGAGCAGGGCCTTCAAGACCGTGAAGGGGAGTCATCATGGGCAGCCTTAAGCACGTACGTCAAGTTAACGTCGTATTCGTATTCGTATGCAGCGACGAGTTCGTCAGAGGCGCATTTGTATTGGCATTGGCATTAAGCGACGGGTTTATGATCGTTCGAATCAATTACCACAAATTATTCTGCTTGTACTGAACACCCTGGAAGCGACTACCTACATAGGAATCACATGGCGCCACCTTAACGATCAAGGTCCAACGTAAACCGGTCTCTTCGGTCGCCTCCATATTTTTCGTTTTCACAAAAACCTGCCGAAATTTGGTATCAAGCGATAGCCTGTGGTGAACCATCGTGTAACATTTCAAACCGGTGCATGTCAATGTCAAACTTCAAGGTCAAGGGTAAGCTTGATTTAGTACATGGCGATATTGAAGCAACATCGACCGAACGCGAGGTTCGTTTGTTACCGCTTCAATTTCCATGAAATGGGCGTCATTCGACGTGGCTTGTTATGCCGTATCAGAAAGCTAAGCATTTGAATTATTTTTCAAGGGCAAAGGCCAAGCTGATCCTTCGGGCGCCTCAAATATTTCGTTTTCGCTGAAACCTATCCAAATCTGGTATCAAGCGATAGCCGGTGATGAAAACTCGAGTAACATTTCAAACCGGAACAAGTAAAGGTTAAAGGTTTGATTGAGTTACTCGATGACCTCGCGTTTCGTCGCTATGGCTTCAATTTGCAAAAAATGATGTCATTCGACGTCGCTTGTTGTGCGGTATCAGAAAATTGTTCATTCGAAATAATCTCCACCGGTCAAAATTCAAGCTGATTTCTTCGGTTGCCTCTCTTTTTCGGTTTTCACCCATGTCTACCCAGATTCACTATTTTCTTGTTCGGGGGTCCCAGCCTGATATTTTGGACCCGCAGTGTGATTTTCGGGGGTCTAGTCTGTTTTTTTTGGGCCATAGTGATTTTCAAGGACACCGGCACGACTCTTTTCGGTCACCAGCGTGATTTTCATGGGCCTAGGTGCGAACTTTTGAGGCCTCTTGCTTGATTTTCAGGGGCCCCGGTTCGACTTTTTGGGGCCCCAGCGCGATTTTCAGGGACCTGGCCCGTCTTTTGGGCCCCAGCGTCATTCTCAAGGTTCCCAGCAAGACTTATTTGGCTCAAGCGTGATTTCCGATGGCTACGGTCGGACGTTTTGAAGGCCCAGTGTGATTTTTTGGGGCCACAGCGCGACTTTTATGAGTCCAGGCGCGAATTGTTTGGGACCCAGCGATATCTTCAGGGGTCGGTCTTACTTTTAGAGCCCTCCAATTTGATTTTCAGTGGCCTTGGTGCGATTTGTGTGGTCCAGCATCATTTCAGGGGCCCCTGCGCGACTTTTTGGCCCCAATGTCATTTTTAGGGGCTACGGTACGATTTTTGGAACCCCAACGGGATTATTAGGAAGCCTGGCGTAATTTTTCCGAACCCCAGCGCGGTTCTTGGGCCCCCAACCTCTCAGGGGAGCAACTGTCCATAATGCCCTCCACCTTCGGTACGCCATTGATGTATGTCCATATCTACAACAACAAAACCATCGTCCAATATTTTATCTTCTTCTGCTACAAGAGAGCAACGTTCAACGTGATTACAGCATTGTTCTATGGTGATTGTGAAATCGGGCCCAGCACATACGACATATAGCTAGGTGTCCATCGGCAGTGATAAGGACTGAACCTTGCTAGTATTGGAGGAACTTTTTGTCCCGCAAAATAGCATTTTTAACAATGGTAAATCTGAAACCAGACCATGAAAATGACGTGGCTGAAATCCGAGGATTTTTGTTTTGGGGGGGGGGTCTTACTCTTCATCTTGCCCAAACATACCTCGTCCCTGGTTTGCCCCCCAATTTCAAAACCGTGTCTAGACCCATGGTGCCCAGCATCGGAACACCGACCAGCTCAATCATACCGCACTGGCAGCTAATCGGTGAGGAGTCGTCGAGTTGAGGCTCGCTGCCGTCTGTAATAACTCCACATTGACGCCGGACGCACTCCGTCCCAAGACATTCGATGTGCTGGTAGTGGCAGCAGAACCGGGCTCTCAAAATATATCGCACACTACAGCACACACACACAATCTCAACAAGTGATTGATCCGTTAATGAGTCCCTGATTATTCTCAGAGAATATGATTGGTTGGTTATTTGCGCTTTAGGGCACATCGACCAGGTCAAAGAATATGACGGCACTATCAATGTGCTGGGCTGGGATAGCGCATAGTTCACCACAGCAGTGCACGGTGACATATGCTGCTCACAGCAGTGCACGGTGACATATGCTGCTCACAGCAGTGTACGGTGACATATACTGCTCACAGCAGTCCACGGTGACATATGCTGCTCACAGCAGTGCACGGTGACATATGCTGCTCACAGCAGTGCACGGTGACATATGCTGCTCACAGCAGTGTACGGTGACATATGCTGCTCACAGCAGTGCAGGGTGATATATGCTGCTCACAGCAGTGCACGATGGCATATGCTGCTCACAGCAGTGCATGGTGACATATGCTGCTCACAGCAGTGCAGGGTGACATATGGTGCTCACAGCAGTGTACGGTGACACATGCTGCTCACAGCAGTGTACAGTCGCACATGCTGCTCACAGCAGTGTACGGTGACATATGCTGCTCACAGCAGTGTACAGTCGCACATGCTGCTCACAGCAGTGTACAGTCGCACATGCTGCTCACAGCAGTGCACGGTGGCATATGCTGCTCACAGCAGTGCACGGTGACATATGCTTCTCACAGCAGTGTACGGTGACATATGCTGCTCACAGCAGTGTACGGTGACATATGCTGCTCACAGCAGTGTACGGTGACATATGCTGCTCACAGCAGTGTACGGTGACATACATATACTGCTCACAGCAGTGTACAGTGACATATGCTGCTCACAGCAGTGCACGGTGACACATGCTGCTCACGGGAGGTGACCCAGGCAGCGACACGTCCTGACATTGGCGTGAGTGTGTGTCAACCGCACGGGAGGTGACCCAGGCAGCGACACGTCCTGACATTGGCGCGTGTGTGTGTCAACCGCACGGGAGGTCAACCGCACGGGAGGTGACCCAGGCAGCGACGCGTCCTGACATTGGCGTGTGTGTGTCAACCGCACGGGAGGTGACCCAGGCAGCGACACGTCCTGACATTGGCGTGAGTGTGTGTCAACCGCACGGGAGGTGACCCAGGCAGCGACACGTCCTGACATTGGCGTGGGTGTGTGTCAACCGCACGGGAGGTGACCCAGGCAGCGACGCGTCCTGACATTGGCGTTGCGTGTCAACCGCACGGGAGGTGACCCAGGCAGCGACACGTCCTGACATTGGCGTTGTGTGTCAACCGCACGGGGAGGTGACCCAGGCAGCGACGCGTCCTGACATTGGCGTTGTGTGTCAACCGCACGGGAGGTGACCCAGGCAGCGACGCGTCCTGACATTGGCGTTGTGTGTCAACCGCACGGGAGGTGACCCAGGCAGCGACGCGTCCTGACATTGGCGTTGTGTGTCAACCGCACGGGAGGTGACCCAGGCAGCGACGCGTCCTGACATTGGCGTTGCGTGTCAACCGCACGGGAGGTGACCCAGGCAGCGACACGTCCTGACATTGGCGTTGTGTGTCAACCGCACGGGAGGTGACCCAGGCAGCGACGCGTCCTGACATTGGCGTTGTGTGTCAACCGCACGGGAGGTGACCCAGGCAGCGACGCGTCCTGACATTGGCGTTGTGTGTCAACCGCACGGGAGGTGACCCAGGCAGCGACGCGTCCTGACATTGGCGTTGTGTGTCAACCGCACGGGAGGTGACCCAGGCAGCGACGCGTCCTGACATTGGCGTTGTGTGTCAACCGCACGGGAGGTGACCCAGGCAGCGACGCGTCCTGACATTGGCGTTGTGTGTCAACCGCACGGGAGGTGACCCAGGCAGCGACGCGTCCTGACATTGGCGTTGTGTGTCAACCGCACGGGAGGTGACCCAGGCAGCGACGCGTCCTGACATTGGCGTTGTGTGTCAACCGCACGGGAGGTGACCCAGGCAGCGACGCGTCCTGACATTGGCGTTGTGTGTCAACCGCACGGGAGGTGACCCAGGCAGCGACGCGTCCTGACATTGGCGTTGTGTGTCAACCGCACGGGAGGTGACCCAGGCAGCGACGCGTCCTGACATTGGCGTTGTGTGTCAACCGCACGGGAGGTGACCCAGGCAGCGACACGTCCTGACATTGGCGTGCGTGTGTGTCAACCGCACGCCAATGAACTAAGTTGCCGCCGGGTGTTCACGCATGCAGGCACGCTTCACGTGCTGACATTGCGACCAAGAGAGCAGGTGCTTCACGTGCTGACATTGCGACGAACAGAGGAGGTTCACCAATTGCGACTCTCAACGGTATATTTTCTAGATGATGCTAATGAATACACGATTTATTCGGGCGAGAGACCGGGGAAGGGGTTTGGGGAAAGAAGCTCCTCCCCCAAAAAAAAAAAAATTGGTTAATCTTGGCGCGAGACCATGGCGTGAGAGATTGGGGACGTAACAACGTTTAAACCATAAAACTAACCAGGTGATTGACAGGAGGGTGAGGCAGTTTTGGGGGAAATGGCCGTTGGTACTCTGGTACAGCAAATAATCATACGCTAAAAACACTCATTGTATTGTGACGTGAAGAGCCATACCTAACTAGCAATCAATTTTAATGACGCCATTATCCAATAGTAATACTTGGCGTAACGGAGGAGCAACATGCCCCATGGTGACCTCTAGCTGATATTTGGGTCGACTTCTAGCACCCTTGCCTGGCCTTATTGAGTTCTGAATGCCAGCCTGCCAGCATACACAATGTAAGCTGAATTCTTTATCGCTTATGCTTATGACCTCAATAATACCGAGCATGTGCCATACGATGGTGATATGTGATTGCCTGGTGCATATGAACATGACCCCTGTGATGGTGATGAGTGATTGGTAATACTGAACATGTCTCCTCTGCTGGTGATGTGTGATGATGTCTTGAGGTGACGATGTCTCGTGGTGTGAGGTGACGATGTCTCGTGGTGTGAGGTGATGTCTCGTGGTGTGAGGTGACGATGTCTCGTGGTGTGAGGTGACGATGTCTCGTGGTGTGAGGTGATGTCTCGTGGTGTGAGGTGATGTCTCGTGGTGTGAGGTGACGATGTCTCGTGGAGTGAGGTGACGATGTCTCGTGGTGTGAGGTGACGATGTCTCGTGGTGTGAGGTGATGTCTCGTGGTGTGAGGTGATGTCTCGTGGTGTGAGGTGACGATATCTCGTGGTGTGAGGTGATGTCTCGTGGTGTGAGGTGATGTCTCGTGGTGTGAGGTGACGATGTCTCGTGGTGTGAGGTGACGATGTCTCGTGGTGTGAGGTGATGTCTCGTGGTGTGAGGTGATGTCTCGTGGTGTGAGGTGATGTCTCGTGGTGTGAGGTGATGTATCGTGGTGTGAAGTGAGGTCTCGAAATACTGAACACATCCCCTATGATGGCCACCATATAAGACATTTCGCTATCGAAACTCTCACTATACATCAAGTTGGATGTTTATGCACTATTATTGCTAGATTCATACTATCTTCATTCCGAAGTTTACGCCAATGGGAGCGGCATTCAAATTTAACATGCAATTCAATCAGGCTTGACCTTTGACGTCGACGAACGTTACTCCACAGCAATTACCAGTTTTACTGCCCGCCTCTGTGATTCAATTATTAAATCCAGTACATGCCACGAACAACTCACACTCACCGCGGGAAATAACTCACACCCATATGGCTCGAGCTGGACCCAGATTAATAATTCCATTAGGATAGCATTCTTCTGCTTTAGAATTCCAAGGATGAAGTAATCATTCGCTTAATGAAGGAAACCACCACACTCCCAGACAAGCACAAAATTCGCCGCATACTGGAGTTGATGAATGAACCATAAGCAGAGCACACTCCCGTCAGTGTTTTTGTCGAAATACTGCCGAGGAAGGCGAGAGATAATGTATTCTCTTGTTTTGCTCAAGATTTGGATGTCTTCCATCGACCGCTATGCAACAAAAGGTTCAGTTACGCATTTTGGATGAAAGCAAAGCAAAATAATTAAAAGGTATCGGATGAAGTGTGCGCATGCAAATAGGCTTCATAACTCCAAAAGATCTTCTATTTCCATTCACATTTTGTGGCACGAACTGACCTGCATATCAACGGATATCTTTGTATCTTTTGATTCCATGGCAGACATTGCGTCAGAAAGCCATATACTCTTGGCAATAATAGTGTTTGTGTCACTCCGAAAACGGAGTGCTTCCACTCCGGAAAAAAATAACTGTGTCCTGATACAACCCGCCCCTTATACAAGCTTCATTCTAGTCAGGTTATTACTCTTTGGCGCAGTCATAATCTAGGAAATAATAATAAATGTATCCCGTTAAGCTTTGAAGGGGTCATCTTTAATTTCACTTCCATTTTCTACCCTTATTGTATTTCACTACGGGAATGGTGCTGGCCTTAGCTCGCCCATAATTGGCGCCTTACGTGCATTCCAGGCATTGTGTTTGACTGTGTCGAGGGGTGAATCGGGTGTAGAGAGGGGCTCCATTATTATTATTTTATATATTTGTATTCGTGGGGAGGGTAGGGGCAGGTGTCGAGAAGAATGAGTGTTGTGGCAATGGCACGTGCAGCCTTCTTGTTATCTGGAAGTATCTGCTATCTTTGACAGCAGTTGTATTTCTGTGTTTTCTCGTTATTTTTCCTAGGTCATTGGAGCGAATGTGGCTATCTCAACTTGCTGTTGCTATAGGCTAGCCCAAGTATGCAGTAGTATGCAGTATAGGCTAGCCCAAGTATGCAGTAGTATGCAGTATAGGCTAGCCCAAGAAGGATAACGGTTGGGACGTGCCAAGGTTTTTGTTTGTACTCCAATCATACCATGCAACACTCATGTGTGTAATGTTGAACCTAAGACGAATTACGGTACACAACACAATATACATATTGCACAAAACGAAATATACAAACATTGTGTCAACAACACACAACACAAACAACCCAGTCCACAAGTGTGGCAAGACAGCCAGCGAGCCCCACCGGGTTCCCGCATGTTGCACACAGAAATGCACTGGCCAAACCTTGGATGCCAAAGTTTGGTAACATCGAAATCAAACTTTGGAAGGGAATTATACACTCCTTGAATCAAAAGTGTAGCTTTGTATGCTTTTGGGTGGGAACTTATAAATAAATAAATAATAAATAAATAAAAGATCAGTGCAACTATGAGCCACAAGGGCCCTTCTTGGTTGCACTCTGGACACTGAACCAGTTGCCCACCAAATCCGTCGATCAATCCTCCATGGAATACAGAAAAACAAGCCCCCTATTCTTACAATGATTGTCTATGCTGTTTTTAAAGATGTTCAGTGTGTTGCTACTGACAATGGCTTCTGGCAGCCGGTTCCAGTGTTCTACTACCCTGTTGGTCAAGAAAGACTGTATTAACCTTGTCCTGCTGATTAACTTTAATTTTGAATTGATGACCTCTAATAGCATCATTTCTGTTAAATTCAAATATTTCCCTGAGATATCCCTGTTCCTGACCGTGAACAAATTTAAAGACCTCGATGAGATCTCCTCTCAGCCTTCTATATCTAAGTGAAAACATATTCAATTTCGTCAATCTTTCCTCATATGCTAGGTTGCCTACACCATTAACCATTTTTGTTGCCCTCTTTTGTACTCTCTCCAAAAGCCAACAATCTTTTTCATGACTAGGGGACCAAGCTTGGACACAGTATTCCAAATGTGGCCTGACATATGCACAGTAAAGCTTCCTGATGACTTCCTCACTTTTGTATGATACATTCCTATTTATTGCCCCAAGCATTCTTAGTGCCTTCTTCCTGGCCTCTTTGGTCTGTTCTGATGCCCCCAATTTTGTGTTCAAAATAACACCTAACACCTTCTCCTGCTGAGTCACTGATAGTACTTGGCCACCCATCAAGTACGGAGCCTTGATATGCTGCCTACCTACATGCATGATTTTGCACTTATCAAAATTAAATTAAATTTGCCATTTTTCGGACCACTTCACAAGCTGGTCTAAGTCTTTCTGCAGCAAGACCTGCTCATTGTGCCCTGTTATTGCCCTAAGGACCTTCAAATCATCCGCAAATTTCAAAACCTTACTGCTTAGGCCACTTTCAATGTTATTTACAACTATAACGAACAATAGTGGCCCCAATACTGACCCCTGGGGGACTCCACTAAGAACATTTTGCCATGATGACTTAGTACCATTTAGCATCACTCTCTGCTGTCCATCTGAAAGCCACTACTCTATCCATTTTAGGACGCTACCTGCAATACCTTGCCGCCACCACAACCAATGCCGGCTTCGGCCTCCCAATCATTTCAACTTTCAACGTGGGATCCTACCTGAAATGCCTTCCAATCCATTTGGGCCGCCCATTGCCTTCGTGTATTGTGTCCTCGCTAAAATTTTCAAAAACTCACACCTGTGCCTTTATGAATGTAAAAGTGACACCCTTTATACATTAGTCGTAATAAGTCATACTTTCATTACTTAGGCTTACTATTATGCCATATGTATACTGTGTTGTGTACCGTAATATATTTTATGTTCAAGATTACATCCATGAGTGTTGCATGCTATGATTGAGTGCAAACAAAAACCCTGTCATGCCCCAACTGTTATCCTTCTTAGGGAAGCCCGTAGCAACAGGAAGTTGAGGTAGCCACATTCGCTCCAATATATGGAGACTTCCAAAAATTAATCGTGCCGCCAAACCGAATTTTGCGTCCATTCTTTCCATGAATCACCATATGCCTAATGATCAACGTAGAAATTATTGGTGTTGCACTGGCAAAACCAAAAGCACACAAAGTTCCAACCCTGTCAACACCTGCCTATGCCAGCTCACACACAGCATACACTCAAATATTGTGTATGATTATGGATTATGGATATGATTACCCAATGATTATGGACTCCGACTCCAAGACCGAGAAGTGGAGATACCACACTGCGATGAAGTCAGCTGCAGGTGTCGGGTGAAGTCAGTTGAACAGTCGCTGCAGACGGAGCCTTTTCCTGTCCGTACTCAGGCCGTGGAGCCTGCCGTAAAGGTGGTGACGGAGGCCTGTAGCTCGGTGGTGTGAGACGAGAGGCGAGTAGGCACAGCAACAGAACAGTTATAAAGGTGGTGACGGAGGCCTGTAGCCCTGTGGTGGGAGAGGAGAGGAGAGAGCAGGCACGGCTACATACGTGTCGTAAAGGTGGTGACGGAGGCCTGTAGCTCGGTGGTGTGAGACGAGAGGCGAGTAGGCACGGCTACAGACGTGTCGTAAAGGTGGTGACGATGGCCTGTAGCCCTGTGGTGGGAGAGGAGAGGAGAGGAGAGCAGGCACTGCTACAGACGTGTCGTAAAGGTGGTTACGGTGGCCTGTAGCTCGGTGGCGGGAGAGGAGAGGAGAGCAGGCACTGCTACAGACGTGTCGTAAAGGTGGTGACGGAGGCCTGTAGCTCGGTGGTGTGAGACGAGAGGCGAGTAGGCACGGCTACAGACGTGTCGTAAAGGTGGTGACGGTGGCCTGTAGCTCGGTGGTGGGAGAGCAGAGCAGAGTAGGCACGGCTACAGATGTGCCGTAAAGGTGGTGACGGTGGCCTGTAGCTCGGTGGTGGGAGAGCAGAGCAGAGTAGACACGGCTACAGATGTGCCGTAAAGGTGGTGACGGTGGCCTGTAGCTCGGTGGTGGGAGAGCAGAGCAGAGTACACGGCTACAGACGTGCCAGATTGAAGCACTGTCGTCCCGTGCCATCCGTGCCAACGTAACGCAACTTTCGCTTATCATCGTGACTCATACCGAATCCGCTAATCCGCCCCCCCCCAACGTCCTGTCCTAGAACATCTTCCCTCTGCACTATTTACTCCGTTCGCATGTATCCTGTGGTCTCGAAAATTGTCAGAGCTGGCCGAGGAGACTGTTATCGAATAGCCTACCTCTCGCCCTGATCCCATGCATCGCTGATATCGGGCGTGGGAACTGTGCAGCGCCGAGACGTTTGGCTTGTGTGAATTCGTCGTGCACTTTTCAGCTGACTGTCCCCCCCCCACTCCTCAATTGTGTGCTTACTACCAATGGCTCGTATTGTTCGACGTTGGTAGGTACGTGTGGATTAGCCAGGGCCGTATCCACATTTTTTAAAATCCGCTTTGGAACCGGTTAGAATATTGTTAATTATGTTCTTGCGGTCACGGGAAGGTACTTTCTCGCTAGATTTGATCAATATTTCGTATGGTCGCAAAATTTTCCCCGCCGACCGGCCGCCGAGGCCAGTCGGCCGGCCGGCAATGGGCGTCCCGACGATGTGTTGCCAGCCAGTTGCCAACTGCCTTGACCCACTACTAGAGATAGCAATCTGCAGAAACTATCTGACCCGAGCCCGACCTCTGAAGTACCAGGGCCGGTCCACGCTCAACTTTTGCATGGAATGCTATGGAGGAGCTGACGGCCAGGCCCGACAGGGGCTCGTTTGGGCATATATCGGGTCCGGGGGTCGGGCCCTCGGACCTGAGTTTCGCCACCTCTACCCACTACCTTACTCGCACATGCCGTAGTATCTTAGCGGCTCCAAGACCATTTGGACACAAAGGCTCATGCTGAAGGAATGTTTGGGATGTTTGACTCATGCTGAAGAAAACCACAGCTGAACAAACGGGATTATTGTTTGCCGAATGCCTGAATGTGAGTGCAAATGATAGAATGCTCCAATCACTACGTGCTAACATGACTATGATCCATGATGATAGTGGAATGATCATGATGGGATCTTCAATTGTTACGTGCCGATATGACTATGATCAATGATCATAGTCATATCAGCACCTGTGATTGCAGCATTCCATCATTTGCACTCACGTTCAGGCATTCGGGAAAATATAATCGCGCTTGGTCAGCTGTGGTTTTCTTCAGCATGACTCGAAAACACTGAATGGACTTTTTGTCCTAGTGGAATTGGATCCGCTAAGATACTACGGCATGTGCGCATAAGTTAGTGGGGAAAGGTTGCAAACCTCAGGCCCGAGGGTTCGACCCCTGGGCCCGACTTAGGCTCAAACGGGCCCCTGTTAGGCCTGGCCGTCAACTCCTCAGTAGCATTTCATGCAAAAGTTGAGCTGGGACCGGGCCTGGGACCGACGTCGGACTCGTACCGGGTCTGGGATGTCAGAGGCCGGGTTCGGGTCGGACTTGGGCCCGATCATGTCCGCAGATGGCAGACATGATCGGGCAGACAGATCAGACAGATCCATCTGTAGTAGTGGATCAAGGCAGCTGGCAGCTGGATGGCAACGCATCGCCGGACGCCCATTGTGACCGGCTGGGCGCGGCGGCCGGTCGGCGGGGGAAAACTTTGCGACCACATGGAGTTTAGTCAAATCTAGACCAAAAAGCACCTTTCTGTGATCGCAAGAACATAATGAACAGGAATCCAACCGGTTCCAAAGTGAAGTAGCGAAAAAATGTGCATACGGGCCTAGCTAGTGCGGATGTAGTTTGCATCATTTTGGAGGTTAACCGCCTCCCTCCGCCCCATTGTTGAGGCTTCTGTACGAAAAGGTTGGCCTTCAGGAAGCATCGACGGCTTCACATGTGTGTAATGTTCACTGATACGCAGTTCATCACTGCATTGCCAATTGAGAACTCATGCATAAATATGGGCATGATAGCTGTTGCTTTACTACTGATATATCATTGAACCACCATGATCACAAAAAGCGCTAAATGCAACATCACAAAGTACACGCAAAATAGTGCAAAGAAACGTCAGTTGACAACTCTCACGCCAGGGTTGCTGGTGACGCGGCTACTTCAATCGCTTTGAGCAGATCCAGGTGTGTCTTAAATAAAACAAATTATTTTCACTTTAGATGCTCTACACCCAACCGCCACGAAATGTATATACGGCAGCCGATATGTGCTTCCTGGCACACCCAGACTACAACAGCCGTGGAACATGTGGCCCTGCCAAGAGACGACAGCAACAAACGTGACACGCAACGTCAGCTGATATTATAGGCATTGGAGCATAGTAGGCTACGATAATTATAGGCATTGAAATATTCAAGGTGCTGAGCATTATAGTTTCTGATAGATGCGCTGACACAAGCATTGCCATTCGATCAAAAGTAGTAGCATCAAATGCACCGGCATTGATAGGCCTTCGAGGTTGGTTGAGGAACGGCACATCAAGCGTCTTGCTCAAATTTCTGCTAATATTTGCTTTACAAATAAGTCGCCAGATTCTAAGCCACTACGTGTTGAGGTTGGCGACACTGCTCCCACCCCCATAGCGAAGCCTATGCTCAAAGGACACACGTGAGCAGGCTGTTCCCTAACTATAGCGTTTGTTTGTCATGTTACAACTGTGGGCTTGGCATATATTCACGTGCGCCAACAAAGCTGAGCAGCCGTATTTGTGACGGATAATGCATGTTGAAGTAATGAGGACTGGCAGCGTCGGGTGCGCGCAGGCCGGGTGTAATACCTGCAGGAAATGTGCTTGATCCGCGGAGGCCGGATGCAATACTTCCAGGAAATGTGTCGGGTGCGCGCAGGCCGGATGTAATACCTGCAGGAAATGTGCTTGATCCGTGGAGGCCGGATGTGATACTTCAGGAAACGTCTCGCACTCAACTTCGGCGCAATTTAAGTCCGTTCTTCTGACATGCCAATTACCAAGACACGTTCGCGAGGAGAAATTAGACGACGACCGGACATGTTGAGGAAGTATTAAACTTCTACGAGAGAAAGATGCTCCAAAATTCCTCAGCGAACAAGTGGACAGATGCCAAGGCGGGTGGACGGCCGCACAGACTCGTGGAGTTTGAGCAATTGCTACGGCGTGTGGAGGTGTTAATGCCAGACCAACCACTGACAGGGGATCCAGGAATTGTCACGGGGGCAGTAGTTTGGACGGGCGCCATTTCCTCGGAGGTGCGCTACACTTCAGCTGAAAAATGTGTTGGGGCTGGGGAGTGGGTGGTGGTGCTCTCGAACTTCCGATATCTTAGCCTAATCCCCGACAGATGGGCGCCGTCCTCCAATGGAGAATGGGCACACGAACCCAGTTCCCCTCTCTAGATTCGCAAGTGGCCGTTGTGTAGCTGATGTGGGCATGTCGACTCTTGGAGGTGACGTGTTTCGTATTTATCCCTCCACTTTTGCTGCTGCACTCAACAAAAGGACAACCCACACAAGTTCAGCACTAAACTTCCATACACGTTTTGGCTTCCTTAAAATTACCGACGAGTGGACATACGGAGAAATTTGCATACATGGGAACGAATGAACCGATACATAGACAATCCGAAATCCGAGTGAGTGAAGAGCTTATCCCTCAGTTCACTCGAAAATCACAGCGACTGGGGCATATGTGGGGTGCCCAGGAAACAACATGTTACCCCGGACAGCTCAGATAGGCCGTCGCTTTCCTCCTATTTCCGTCAAGTAGTCGAACGGAACGAGACGGACTCTCTCAGCGCGGCGGCGCCCCAAGGGCCGACACGCTCCCCGAGGCCTGATTGCCAACCGCGGGACAAGAAAACAAGTGGTGCGAGTCAGCGTGCGACGGAGCGCAATGTCGCGCTAACTTCCGGAGGCCCCAACCGCGTCTGCACGGCTCGCACCGTCCGTGCTCGGCGCTCGGCACGAGGCGACGAGCGGTGTGCGCGCTGCATTTCCGCATGGCGGGAGCGGTTGGCCACCGTTTCACTGTGCCTCATTTACCAGCAGGTGGTCATGAGGTGGCGACGCGATCAGGCGACGCCACTCTAACGGGCACCATGTCCGTGTCAGACCGGGCGCAGCCAGTAATGGCGCGTCCGGCAGTCACAGCTGAATGGCGCCGCAGCGGTCACGTGCTCACGCGCATCACCACCTACGGCTACAGCGATCACGCCAACAGTCACGTCCTCAGCAGCTCGCCCTCACGCACGTCACCAGTCACGCTGACAACAGTTACGTCCTCAACAGACCGTCCCCGCGCACATCACCAGTCACGCTAACTACAGCAGTCACGTCCTCAGCAGTCCGCTCTCACGAACGTCACCAGTCACGCTGTCAACAACAGCCACGTCCCCAGCAGTCCACCCTCACGCACGTCACCAGTCACGCTGTCAACAACAGCCACATCCCCAGCAGTCCACCCTCACGAACGTCACCAGTCACGCTGTCAACAACAGCCACATCCCCAGCAATCCACCCTCACGCACGTCACCAGTCACGCTGTCAACAACAGCGACGTCCCAGCAGTCCGCCCTCACCCACGTCACCAGTCACGCTGTCAACAACAGCCACGTCCCAGCAGTCCACCCTCACGAACGTCACCAGTTAGTTAGTTAGTTATTTGGGTTTTAGGGCGCATCAACTGCATTGGTTATACAGCGCCCATACGCCCGTCACCAGTCACGCTGTCAACAACAGCCACATCCCCAGCAATCCACCCTCACGCACGTCACCAGTCACGCTGTCAACAACAGCTACGTCCCAGCAGTCCGCCCTCACGCCCGTCACCAGTCACGCTGACAACAGTTACGTCCTCAGCAGTCCGCCCTCACGCCCGTCACCATCACGCTGTCAACAACAGCCACGTCCCAGCAGTCCGCCCTCACGCCCGTCACCAGTCACGCTGTCAACAACAGCCACGTCCCCAGCAGTCCGCCCTCACGCCCGTCACCAGTCACGCTGTCAACAACAGCCACGTCCCCAGCAGTCCATCCTCACGCACGTCACCAGTCACGCTGTCAACAACAGCCACTTCCCCAGCAGTCCGCCCTCACGCCCGCCACCAGTCACGCTGACAACAGTTACGTCCTCAGCAGTCCGCCCTCACGCCCGTCACCAGTCACGCTGTCAACAACAGCCACGTCCCAGCAGTCCGCCCTCACGCCCGTCACCAGTCACGCTGTCAACAACAGCCACGTCCCCAGCAGTCCGCCCTCACGCACGTCACCAGTCACGCTGTCAACAACAGTCACTTCCCCAGCAGTCCGCCCTCACGCCCGCCACCAGTCACGCTGACAACAGTTACGTCCTCAGCAGTCCGCCATCGCGCACGTCACCAGTCAAGCTGACGTCAACAGTCATACCCACAACAGTTCGCCATCACCCACGTCACCAGTCAAGCTGACGTCAACAGTCATACCCACAACAGTTCGCCATCACCCACGTCACCAGTCAAGCTGACGTCAACAGTCATACCCACAACAGTTCGCCATCACCCACGTCACCAGTCAAGCTGACGTCAACAGTCATACCCACAACAGTTCGCCATCACCCACGTCACCAGTCAAGCTGACGTCAACAGTCATACCCACAACAGTTCGCCATCACGCACGTCACCAGTCAAGCTGACGTCAACAGTCATACCCACAATAGTTCGCCATCACGCACGTCACCAGTCAAGCTGACGTCAACAGTCATACCCACAATAGTTCGCCATCACGCACGTCACCAGTCAAGCTGACGTCAACAGTCATACCCACAATAGTTCGCCATCACGCACGTCACCAGTCAAGCTGACGTCAACAGTCATACCCACAATAGTTCGCCATCACCCACGTCACCAGTCATACCCACAACAGTTCGCCATCACCCACGTCACCAGTCATACCCACAACAGTTCGCCATCACCCACGTCACCAGTCATACCCACAACAGTTCGTCATCACCCACGTCACCAGTCATACCCACAACAGTCCGCCATCACCCACGTCACCAGTCATACCCACAACAGTCCGCCATCACCCACGTCACCAGTCATACCCACAACAGTTCGCCATCACCCACGTCACCAGTCATACCCACAACAGTTCGCCATCACCCACGTCACCAGTCATACCCACAATAGTTCGCCATCACGCACGTCACCAGTCAAGCTGACGTCAACAGTCATACCCACAACAGTTCGCCATCACCCACGTCACCAGTCATACCCACAATAGTTCGCCATCACGCACGTCACCAGTCAAGCTGACGTCACCAGTCATACCCACAACAGTTCGCCATCACCCACGTCACCAGTCATACCACAATAGTTCGCCATCACGCACGTCACCAGTCAAGCTGACGTCAACAGTCATACCCACAACAGTTCGCCATCACCCACGTCACCAGTCATACCCACAATAGTTCGCCATCACGCACGTCACCAGTCAGCTGACGTCAACAGTCATACCCACAACAGTTCGCCATCACCCACGTCACCAGTCATACCCACAATAGTTCGCCATACGCACGTCACCAGTCAAGCTGACGTCAACAGTCATACCCACAACAGTTCGCCATCACCCACGTCACCAGTCATACCCACAACAGTTCGCCATCACCCACGTCACCAGTCATACCCACAACAGTTCGCCATCACCCACGTCACCAGTCATACCCACAATAGTTCGCCATCACCCACGTCACCAGTCAGCTGACGTCACAGTCATACCCACAACAGTCCGCCATCACCCACGTCACCAGTCATACCCACAACAGTCCGCCATCACCCACGTCACCAGTCAAGCTGACGTCAACAGTCATACCCACAACAGTTCGCCATCACCCACGTCACCAGTCACGCTGGCACTGTGGCGTACCGAAGGGGGAAGGGGGAAGTTCCCCCTCCACCTGAGAGGTTGTGAGGGCCCCCAAGAGTCGTGCCGTGGTTCGGAAAAATTGCGTCAGGCCCAGAAATATTCCACGCCCCCCCCCCCCCCAAAAAAAAAAATGCACGAGTCCCTAAAAATCACCTTAGGGATCCCAAAATGTCACACAGGGGTCCGTGAAAATGACACTGGGGTCTCCAAGATCGCACCAAGGCCACTGAAAATCACACTGGAGGCCCAAAAAATTGTTCCAGGACCATACAAATAACGCTGAGAGATCCAAAACGTGGAACCGCAGCTCCCGAAAACAACGCTGGTGCCCCCAAAAAGTAACGCTGGGATTCCTGAAAATCACGCTGGGGGCCTCAAAAGTTCGCACCTACGCCCCTGAGAATTACGCTGGGGGCCCAGAATGTAGTGCCGTGATCCTTCAAAATCACGATGGAGCCCAAAAAAGACGGGCTGGGCCGCTTAAAATCACGCTGGAGCTCAAAAGATCAGGCCGGGGCCGGTGAAAATCGTGCTGGCGTACCCAAGAAGTCGAACCGAGCCCACTGAAAATCACGCTAGGGGCATCAAACGTTTGCGCCGGGGCCCCTTAAAATCACGCTGGGTGCCTAAAAAGTCATGCTGGGTTCTTGAAAACGATGACGGGGACCCAAAAGGTCTGGCTGGGTCCCTTGAAAATCACGCTGAGTATGTGGATACCCAAAAGTCGCGTCCGGGACCCTGAAAATCATGCTAGGGGCTCGATAGGTCGCACCGGGGCCTCCAAAGTAGCATCGGGACCACACACAAAAAATAAAGCCGGTGCAACGAAAAAAACAGTCCGGACAGCTAAAATAACTGAGGGGTCCCAACAATCGAGCCAAAACCCCAAAACGTGCGGGACCCTAAAACGTGTCGAAGCCGCTAATACTCGCTCTAGGGATCCCAACAAATGACGACGTGGTCCAAAAAATATAACTGCGACACAAATAGACGAGTTGCAGCCATTGAAAATTGCACTGGAAGCCCAAAAAGTCGCGCCCTAACCACAAACGTCGCAGCTGGATTCCCAAAAGTCAGTTTCTACCCGGAATGTTATTCTGAGAGCACAAAAATTACGTCAAAACCCCTCCCTCCCCAGCAAACAAAAATCGTACAGGACCTCAAAAATATTGCTCATGGGCTTACAAAAATAGAACTCGACCCAACAAAATCGCAAAGGGGCCCATCCAATCAACCAAATGAGCAGAAAATGCAGAACAGGTCCCGAATAAATAAAAATCCGAAGGGCCTTTCTACTCTGAAGGGTGACAGACTTTAAAAATACTCATTGAGCAGTCGTATTGGCATACGAAAGGGGAAAATACCCCCCCTCGAAGGGTGGGCTCCAAAGAAATGCGCCGAGGTCCCCTAAAATAGTTCTGGGGCCCCATAAATTCGCATCAGGGACCACGAATTTGCGTAGGAGGCTTCAGATAAATACAGCGGACACCAAAAAAAATTCGCGCCGGGCCCCGACAAAGTCGCACTGGGACCCCGCAAAGTACAATGCACCTCGCGAACTCGCACTGAGCCCGCCAAATGTCACGCTCGGAACCAAAAATTCCCGTCAGCCTTCCCAAAAATTCGGTGTGAGGCATCAGAAATTCCCGTCGGGGCTCCGAAAAAAATTGGAGTAGTTGACCTCAAGTAAGCACAGCGTGGCTCCAAAAACCTCACCGGGACCGGACAAAAATCATGCCGGAGCACTCCAAAATAAGGAGAAATTCCGAAAAATAAATGTCCAAGCCAGGAAAATCGCTCCGGAGCCCCACACACCACCAGATACCTTCAAAAATCGCGAAAGACCCGGAAAAAATGTGTGCCGGAGCTCGAAGAATCGAGGCGGGCCACTCAAATATGGCACCGGAGGTCCAAAGAAATCACGTGGGGACCCGGACTTCAAGCAATTCAGAAGTCACCAAAAATTGCGCCGAGCCTAGAAAACTGGCGTCGGGTCCTCCTCCCCCTCCCCCGGAATCACGTGACTGGCCCTGAAAAAAAATCGCGTCGGGACCCAGATAAATCATACCGGAGCCCCCAAAATCGTGCTGAGGTCCCACAAATGTGCGTCAGGAGCCCCAAATAAGCACAGCGGGACCCTAAAACACAACGTGGGGCCGAAAATTCACCGGGCCCTCCAAAGCGTAACGAGTCTCGCAAAAAGCGGCATCGCCTTAAAGCATGCGTTGCAGCTCTAAATAAAAACATCGGGAGAGCTCTTAAAAAAACACACGAGGGGACCTCAAAGCGCATCGGGGCCATGAGACAACATGAGGGCCTCAAAAACAGGCCGGGCCATTAAAAGCGACGTGGTCCTAAAAATGGAACAAAAAGACCGGGCACTAAATGAACACATCGGTGTCTTCGAAAATGTGTTGGTACATCAAAAATGTCGTCGGTGAACAAAAAAACAACAACAATAAAACTCCAAGAAAGAGCCGGGGTCTCAAACATGTGCCGGGCTCCTAACAAAACTGGCTGCAGCCCAAACACATCCGGAGACGAAGAAAAACGCAAAGGGTTCAAAGAAAAGAACACCTAACCAGAGCCTCAGACCGGTAGCCAATCTGGGAGCATATTTAACCAAAGAGATGAGGTGCATCAAAGCCCAGCGGGCATCCTGATTTCGCAACCACCAAAAATGTGGAAAGAAGAGAGCTAATCATCGAATTGTATTCATCGAATTTTCCCAGCGAACCCCCGTACGAAGCATTCCACACGTTAAATATGGCACAAGACTATCATGTGTGAGCAATTAGCAAAACGTGGTAGGCCTAGCAGAAACCGGAGAATCGCACGAAGTGTAGCGAATGCGCCGAATGCGTAAGGCGGGTGTACACGTGCACCAGCGTTGGCGTGTTGGCGACTGGGCGTAAAGAACTGGAATGCTTGAAATTGGCAAATTTTGCATTTTTATGTCAATTTACAGGTGTAATTCCAGCCGTGTGAGATGATCAAGGGATGACCAAGAGATGACCAAGGGATGACCAAGGGATGACCAAGGGATGATCAAGGGATGCCAAAAGAAAAACCTTCGAACAGGGTGGCGGGTTAGGGTTGAAATCCGCTCACGGAGAAAAGATGGTGGTAGGGTGGACACCCCTCCACAGGACAATTAAGTTGGTGACTAATTGTTTGATTTTAAAAGGGGCCCATTTGATGAAAAAGGTCGAAATCCGGGGACTTTTTTTTTAATGGGAGTAGGTGGCCCCTCCAAATCAGTTTGATCCCACCCCCACCACATTAGCGCAAATCCTAGGCACGCCATCGCGCTGACAGCAGTCCGCCTTAACGCACGTCATCAGTAACGCTGACAACAGTCGCGCTGGCAACAGTCACGCCCACAGTAGTCCGCCTTAACGCACGTCATCAGTAACGCTGACAACAGTCACGTTGGCAACAGTCACGCCCACAACAGACCGCCCCCGCGCACGGCACCAGTGCCTCGACAACAATCAAGATGCTGACATAGGCCATAGGTCAGCATGATGCTGACATAGGCTAGTATGATGAATAGGTCAGCTTCATAGCTCGAATAGGTCAGACTCATAGCTATTGTTCACTGATTTCATACCTGAAAAACTTTCGAACACATTATATACACACAGCCGTCTGATTATAGTCTGCGTTCCATGTTCCAGCATTAAAGAAGTATTCCAACCCACCGGATGTTCCAGCACATCGCAGCCACTTGTTCGCAGATGACTCACTTCCACGCTTTTCCTAAGGCATCCGACCGGAAACAATCTGCTCCTCGTGCGCCCCGTCACGTCGCCAGTGGAAGAGCAGACCTTGTTTGGCGCCAACTGTGGCGCTAGACTACGTGGCCCGTGCAGATCGGACCCTGTTTGGCGCCAACTGCGGCGCCCGGGGCACAGCGGGTCCTGTTTGGCGCCAGCTGCAGCTACCGACAACGTGGCCAGGGGAAGAGCGAACCCTGTTTGGCGCCAACTGCAGCTCCCGACAACGTGGCCCCGGTACAGCGGGTCCTGCTTGGCGCCAACTGCAGCTCCCGGCCTCGTGGCCAGGGGAAGAGCGGATCCTGTTTGGCGCCAACAGCGGTGCCCGAGGAAAAGTTGGTTCCGTTTGGCACCATCTGCGCCACGTGGCCTGTGGAAGAGCGGGCCCTGTTTGGCGCCAACTGCGGCGACACGGCTCCACTGTAGCGTCACAGCAGTAGACGGTCGCTGATTACCTGCTGGCGCTGTCAGGAGGTGTGGCCGACGTCGGCTGTCACTGTCACCACCCGTCACCGCCAGTCACGCTTCTTATCCACCAGCGGAAAAAGTAGCACACCGCTTGAGTCATTTCCAACTAGCCCACAGTCGTTCGATTGGTGGCGGCATATTTAGCACCGATGACACACGTACACAGAAAGAGGTGGCTGCAGCGATATCCCTTACATATGTATCTATGGCATACGTACACAGAAAGGTGTGGCTGTAGCGATATCCCTTGCACGTATCCCTCGCTTCATTCACTGATTGTTTGGACTTAAGGGCGCATGAACCGCTAGTGGTTACGTAGCGTATGAGTTTTAATCCAGAATAGCTTAGCCACATTCTCATCTAGATGTGAGATGAATCAATCAATCATGGCAAAAAATGACGGTGCAAGATATAAATTTAAAATTAAAAACCTTCACAAGGCTCTCGACAAAATTGGGAAGAAACCAATACTATACTAATACTTACAGTGCTACCAATACAACACTGTATAATATTTATAAACCAATACTACAACTACTATACTAGTGTGTATATACACACAACATAGCCAGTTCTTCATGGCTAAGAATTTTGCAGTCAGTTACCATAAAACAATAAAACTATCTGAAAAAGCTACCTTAGCCCATGCGCGCTGATCAACGAGAACCGTGTGTGCTGTATCTTTGGCTCAGGTAACGTTTTCTAGCATCTCTATGATCACTTTCCCAAATTAAGCACATTAGGAACCAATCTTGCGAATAACTGGTGAGTGGCTTTATGGGATGGTGGTCCAGGTCACGCGTTTCGCTCCGCTATAACGAGCACAAATATACACATACACATACATTTAGTTTACAAATACACATACATTTAGTTTGATGTGAAAATGCCACAGCGTGAAGTCCAACCTTCTTGGATATATACCTATAAACAAACAAAGCACAATGTACAGGACAGCTGTACCAGGGATTACGAAATACAGAGGAACATGTACAGGACAGCTGCACCAGGGATTACGAAATACAGAGGAACATGTACAGGACAGCTGCACCAGGGATTACGAAATACAGAGGAACATGTACAGGACAGCTGCACCAGGGATTACGAAATACAGAGGAACATGTACAGGACAGCTGCACCAAGGATTACGAAATACAGAGGAACATGTACAGGACAGCTGCACCAGGGATTACGAGATACAGTGGAACATGTACAGGACAGCTGCACCAGGGATTACGAAATACAGAGGAACATGTACAGGACAGCTGCACCAGGGATTACGAGATACAGTGGAACATGTACAGGACAGCTGCACCAGGGATTACGAAATACAGAGGAACATGTACAGGACAGCTGCACCAGGGATTACGAGATACAGTGGAACATAGCCGGCACGTGACACTACGATTCCGTGTGCCACCTAATCAGCGAATGTGGCAAGACAACTGGCAAGTCAAATGCATATGTGGCGGCAGGAGTGATCGGTGATATGATAGGGTGGGGGGGGGGGCGGGCTCGACCGAGACTGCGATGTGCACAGGATGTAGCATGGCAGTCTGTACCTTCTATTGTCCTGTTTTGTATTTATTGTCGACAGACGAGACACCGTGAGTCGGAAGATGATGAGGGCACAAATGAGGAAGGTGAAATCCGAATCGAATGGTGTGGAAGTCAGCGCCTGGCAGCATCATTAGAGCTCCGCTTCGTTTCCAAATGACAATCAAATGAGAATATAATTGTGAAAGAAATAGTATAACCTAAGTAAACTCAGACGTGCAAGCCTCTAACGTCAATCAATCATATTCATATCAATGATTATTAATAACTTGGTCGCCACTGTCATAGACGCCAGATGACCACGCAGGCGATGCGCCAACACACCTGAGTAATCAATAAATCAATCAATCAATTGATACACTGGCAATTCACCGACTCAGTTGATGATGTATGAACCAGGCCACATATGGACAATCTTTGGCAGCTGACGAGACACAAAAATTAGTGACACCGGAGTCATCAGGAAAATGCGAAATAAGAATTACGACAAAATCATATATGGATGCCATTTTAAAGAAGAAGAACGTTAGGTTCTTTCACAATGTATTCGACTGCAAGACCACATAGCGTCGCCAACCTCTCACGCCGATTGGTCGCAGGTGGACTCGGCTGTGGTATTTGAACCCACCATCTCACGACCAAGGGCCGAACGCCCTACCGAGTGACCTACCTCGCCCTCTGGGTGTCATTTTGCACGAAAATATATCAAATTACTAGTCCAAGCCCGACACGACGGGGCGATGACGTACCCGATAGTGGCCGACAGCTCGTCAATGGTTCCCAGAGCGTCGAACACGGCGTCATCCTTGGGTCGCCGTTCGCCGGTGAAGGTGGCGGACGTGCCGCCGTCGCCGGTGCGGGTGTAGATGGACGGGTACGGCCGCCTCTCCGCGTGGAGACACGCACAGCCACTGCAAACACGTGCAGCCACGTGCTAACCCAGCCCCGGTGCGGGTGTAGATGGACGGGTACGGCCGCCTCTCCGCGTGGAGACACGCACAGCCACTGCAAACACGTGCAGCCACGTGCTAACCCAGCCCCGGTGCGGGTGTAGATGGACGGGTACGGCCGCCTCTCCGCGTGGAGACACGCACAGCCACCGCAAACACGTGCAGCCACGTGCTAACCCAGCCCCGGTCACACCGCGAACAATAGTGGAGACGGCCATCAGCCAGCTGGTTGCTGTTTGGGGGCGAGTAGTATATGGGCCAGATGCCCGTCTTCCAACTGGAATGTTGTGGAGTCGACCCCCACCTGTCGCTACTGTTCGCACCGCGATCAATCGGCGTGAGAGATTGGCGACGCCACGTGACCCAAAACAGCCGACGCGTCGTAAAACTAATAACCATCATCATCGTCACCATCATCACCACCAGCATCATCATCATCACCATCATCACGTGCCATACATGCCTGCTAACATAATCGTATACATCGCATCCCTCCCACCATCTGATATACGGATCTAATTCAAATAATGGCCAACCCAGAACCATCCAGTAGATGGCGTCAGGCAATTCCTCAAAATGTGTAGATGGCGCCACTTGACCCTTACATTACAGGAGTACTGTGAGTAACTTGTTTACAAGAGGGGTCGATCCGACTCAATGATATTCAGAATCACGCGTCGTAGAGGAATAAGTTGTTCACGCTATATTACAAAGCCCGTCTAATGTATGACCTGAAGAAGCCTTGTAGGCAGCGATAAGCGATAAGCGATAAGGGTGGTCCGTTATGTCAGGTCAAATGGAGCATTTTTCGATTATCTGCAACAATTGAGATAGCGCCGATTCCTCGACCGTAAAGGAATCGATACTAAATGTAAAACCTTCGAAGAGGTGCCTAAATGCCAAAGAACGTGCTAATACATCATTTCCGACAGGTGACAGTCCAAGCCAGGTAGCTTGCTTCCAAGAGAAAGTTTGCAGGTTTGAGTCCTGACATACACTTTCTGATTTGGAAATTTAATCTTGCCCATTATCTAATAGGTGATACCCAGAGTCGAAGTTTTGCTGTGAGCGTGGGCATCCTGCTAATTAATTCAAACATTTTAATTTATAAAATCCCAAAAGATATCCTAAGTGATGAGATAAGTTATGTATTGGATGGGTGTAGGTCCAAGACCCGGAAGACGATCGCTGTTTTAGACTTGGTCACGTCCACTATGCAGCAAGTAACCCAGAGTATATCTTGCATACATTAGAGTCGCCATCAAATGCATGCCATGCTGCCCATGAGGTACGTCCCAACACCATTGGAGCAATGTTCACTAGCATTGTAGAAGGGGTATAAGGGGCAAGTTCAATGTTACATTGAGATCATGCCAATTTGGTGTCAAATTCAAGTCATGGTATTTTAAAGTCGAATGGCAAATCGATTCATTGATTATTTGGGCTTAAGGGCACGCCGACTACGAGGTGATTTAGCGCCCACCAATGGTGAACTAAAGCAGCGTGTTGGCATACCATACAGGTATGTCATCAAATTGCAAGTAAGTGCTGGTAAAGAAGGAATAATCTTGTCAATATGAATGGAATGAAAATAAACATAAGTAAAGGGGATTATTCTCTATTTAACACGAACTAACTTCTACCACCAGCTATTTCACCTAAAAAAGTAACAGCAGGTGGACAGCATGGCTTGGTGATAAGGGATTTAAGTAAAGATCCATCAAATGTATTTCATGGCCTATATTGTATTTCACAGTATGTAAGATATAGACATTAACCACCCAGTGATGCTGCAGCAGATCTTTTCCTGGACAGAGATCCTGACTTGCATTCTGATTCATAAACCTGGCATAATTGTGAAATATGGTGGAATATACTACTTGCTGAACACTTAATCAACATCCTTCCCAATGAAGTATTGACATGCTCTTGGTAGGTCAAAGTAAAGATCCATCATCAGATGTACCTCTTCTTTCAGATTTTTTGTAGTAAATATCATGCAACAAACAATACAACTAAAATAATAGTAATGAATGCACAATGTTTGAATATTATTTGAAATATCTAAATTAAACATCAAATATTCCTTGGTATGTTGTGCAGCACTGCAGGGTCTCACCAATTGCATCTTATTCAGGTGGGTACCAATTGCGAAGTGAAACCACATTTGGTATTATTGCCATTTAAGGTAACCACAAGACAGATTTTACACACATTTCACTGCCATGAAGCATGCAAAGGGGTTAGGTTTGGTTAGGTTAGGCTATGTTAGGCTTTTGTTGTAGGTTAGAAGAAGAAAATCCATGTTATATTTTTTGGAACTCTTGTTTTTTATTCAACTTTGTTTCCATCAAAAAGAGCTCAGACTAGGTTAGGTTAGGGCTTGTCTTTTTCTTTCAAAAAATAAAATAATTTTTTTTTTTAAGGTTTGAAATGTTCCACTTAAAAATGTTTTTGGCATGGAAAATTAGGCTAGGTTAAATCAGGTTCATTGGTTGATGTTTACATCTTGCATACTGTGAAATACAACATAGGCCATAAAATTATTTTACTTCTGTATTTTGAACATTACTTTGTATGCTATATTACCCAATTAAAAGCCCTTTGTTGGGTGATATTTTGCCTCCCAACTGAAAGGTATGCATTTGCAGAGGAAATGAGTGGTCACATCATATTAAGCACATTCATAAACATTGCATTGGAAGACAAAATTCCAAGAAATCCAAAATTACCTAAAACTGCAAATTTACTGGTTCTTCTTCATATATTATGTTGGGAAGAATGGGAGTAACAAGTATCTGCATTGGCGGTTGGTTATTGGTTTTACGACACGTCGACCGTTGAGTCATGTAGCATCGCCAATCTCTCACGCTGATTGGTCGCGGGCAAAGAGTAGCGACAGGTGAGACTCGAACCCACAACCTTTCGTTTGTGAGACGAGCATCTTACCCCTAGACCACTCGTCCGCTATCTGCATTGTCAAAAATGTTTTTTTTTCTGGCATTTCAAAACATCACTTGGATAAATTTGATGCTGTTATCTTGGTGAAATGACTACTTAATTCAGATGTAGTACTTCAACTTCAATTGCTTATATCTTGGAAAGTAGTCATTTCCCAATGAAATGAATATCATATTAATTCAATTCACGTCAAAAAGTGCCAGAAAAACATTGTTGACCACAAATTAACTGAGGGGCTTCTGCTCTATATTTATCCCTCATTTCATTGTGTGGCCACTAAAAGGTCTATAGGGTTAATATTCAAGGATCCTAGGAAGTTGGAGCATTTATGTGTTCCTTTGCCATATCTATATAATGCTCTTGGTACCAGAAACCATGCAATCTCATCAAAAATGTTCCAAACATATTTTTTCAGAAGAAACACCGGAGCCACATCATGATTTCGGACCATTCGGTGCTTAACGGGCTTGTCACAAGTTGTAATGGCTAAGCACACATTTGGAGAAAGGTTCGTTACAAAACATGGCGCACCTACGCAAGTGATACCAACATGCAATAGTTCATTTTATCCACAATACTTACTGAAATCCTACAAAGCGCTGTTCGTAAACAAAGACTCTGTTCAAAAACTTGTCCAGGGAACTACAGCATCCAACGACTTTAAACAACCGGCAATATGTAAGGTAGGCTGGCCTCGTCGCTTGCATTATGCGGGTCGCCATCTTAGTTTTTATCGTCCTGCAGTTTGTTTGCAAAAAATTGTATGAGTGTTATGATAGCCGTTAAATATAGTATTACATTTATATTTTATTCAGTAATGTTTGGATTTTAAATGTAACAACGCATGTCACTTCCATCCTACACTCATTTAATGTTGATGCCTGAGCTATACCTGGGCAAGATAACTAGAGACAACAGGTACTCCAAAGTCCGCAGTTCTAGTATATTTGGTTTAAACTAGACAAAACCTAAGCCACGTGACGTCATATACTAGAAGCGCTGTTTTATTCCAGAATACTGCTGAATTAGATTCCAGTTTTGGACTATACTGATAAATCTACTGAATATGGTGCTTTCATTTCGGCACTATTATGGCGCTTTTCCCACGATTTGTTTTCTCCCTTTGTAATACATATTAATTGAAGCATTAACACTCGCACGTCCGGCGGTCCGCGCCAACTTCGCATGTCCGGGGGGGTAGATGTCTGCCCCCCCTAAGATCTCGAGAACTATGCTAGGTAGCGACAAACGGAAAACGGCTTTGGATAGCTGGTGACAAGCTCTATCGCAAGTACTTCGGTCATTTTCTCGCTCAGGTCAATATTTAGGTCGCTGGGTCATCATATGTCAAATTCAATTTCAAATTCAAACCCTCAGATATTGGCACATATCTCAGGACCTGTAGCAGATAGAAACAAACTGCAAATGCTATTCGACAGCCCTTGAAATGTGCTATCGACATACGCTGTGTAATTTAAGGTCAGGTCAACAGATGGGTCACCGAAACAATGACCTCAGTTCAAGGTCATGGGGTAGAGTAGGGAGGTCATGTAATATATCAATCGACACGTCTTGGCGATACAAGCACAATGACGGTAATTTCAGCCTTCTAGCTCAATGCATTGCGATATAATGCGCAGAAATATGCTAGTGATTTCAGGTGACCTCAGCTGACCTTGGTGGGGCCACTGAGCAAAAATGTCAGCGATAGCATTGCGAATAGCTTCCAACTACACGCCATAACGGTTGGAGGTCATTCCGAGAGCAAATATGTAACCAGGAAACATTTGTATATTTTTCCATAGGCCTATAATGGGTAAGCCATGGCCACGACCTGACCTCAGGTCAACGCTACGAAAAAAAACGTGATATACATATTATAGACCCTGATAAGATCATGACGTGATATAAGTTTGAAATCAATCGCCCAATTATTGTGGGAGTGATGCCACCTAGAACTCGGAGGGACGTTAGGTCACTTCGCCTAACCTGGTGACCTGACTTGAGATGACCCAGGGTCAAAAATTTCTGAGGAAATGCGGAAAAGACCACTGAGCAGCCATGCGAGGTTTGGCCTTGCTAACCCGATTAGTATGGCGGCAAAGTAGGAAGAACCGCAGGGGGGGCGGATATCCGCCCACCCCCGGACGTGCGCGGGTTAAGGTTGTTTTTGTTGTTTATGTTTGTACCCTTGTCAGTGGCTTTGAAGCGGCAGGCAATCATTTGAATTAACGTAGCGAAATCTGGCCGTGGTTGGTATTGATGGAGAACATGCATCTAAAACAATTTATGTCAATTAAGGCCGTACGCAATGCCAACTTTGTTCTCATGTCATTGATGCCATTTATGTCAACTTTCCGTTTTTGCTCCAATTTGGTGATTAATGCCAACTTAGCATGTGCTTTGGTCTCCTATCAACTATCATATTGTTCCTGTTATGCTATGTGTAAACATGTACATACATGGGGTCATCAGAACAGACCAAAGAAGCCAGGAAGAAGGCACTAAGAATGCTTGGGGCAATACAGAGGAATGTGTCATACAAAAGCGATGAGGTCATCAGGAAGCTTTACTGTGCATATGTCAGGCCACATTTGGAATACTGTGTCCAAGCTTGGTCCCCTAGTTATGAGAAAGATTGTTGGCTTTTAGAGAGAGTACAAAAGAGGGGGAAAAATGGTTAATGGTATAGGCAACCTGGCATATGAGGAAAGATTGAAGAAATTGAATATGTTTTCACTTAGATATAGAAGGCTGAGAGGAGAACTCATCGAGGTTTTTAAATTTGTTCATGGTCAGGAACAGGGATATCTCAGGGAAATGTTTTAATTTAGCAGAAATGATGCAATTATAGGTCATCAATTCAAAATTAAAGTTAGTCACAACAGTAAAAGGTAAAGACAGTCTTTCTTCACCAACAGGGTAGTAGAACACTGGAACCAGCTGCCAGGAACCATTGTCAGTAGCAACACACTGAACATCTTTAAAAACGGCATAGAGAATCATTATAAGAATAGGGGGCTTGTTTTTCTGTATTCCAGGGATGGTTGATCAACAGATTTGTTGGGCAACTGGTTCAGTGTCCAAAGTGCAACCAAGAAGGGCCCTTGTGGCTCATAGTTTCACTGATCTTTTATGTCTTTATGTCTTTATGTCTTTATGCTGTGTCACACACCAACTTGTGCGCATCTTGGTTGTGCACACACAGCTTGCCTATGGCATCACAACTGGGGAATAATTACTGGAGTTGCAATGCGAGATATCACTCCTAACCAAACGTTGGTACGGCGCACGCAAATTGCGCCGCTGCGCTGCTGCGCCGGCGGCGCATCTTAAAAACCGGCGGCGCACCGGCGCCGGCGCGAATTCTCAAAAAACCGGCGCAACGGCGCGCGGCGCAAGTAAAAAATCCGCGCCGCTGTCCGCGTCGCTGCCCAGCTTTAGCGAGCGATAAAAGACGACCTGAGAATCCGACGCGGCAAACACATATGTACCTGACTACCTGTTACCTGAAGCTTATGGGGCACAAGTGCTCGGAGCCTAACATGAAGGACATTGAGTAGAAGGGTGAGTAGGGACAGAAATTCAGACTCAGTGGGCGGGACCAATCTGGCTATATTTACCGCCGGCCGAGCAATATAGCTCACGGGCCATAGTTTAATCTCTAATGTGAATATAGGTAACTGTGATGCCAATTATAAGTTGTATTTTCAATAAAAATGACTTTTATAGCCTAAAACTGTTTTTTGGGGGGCTAAATAGGTAGAAACTTTGGCACTGCACATAGTTTTTGTATAGGCATACTTCATTAATAGCGGCGCGCGGCGCAGCGGCGCAGCGGCGCAGCGGCGCGGGGCGCAACTGCAGGGGCCAAAAATAGCGGCGCAGCGGCTCGGGCGCAGGTGGGCATCGCCGCCGGCGCAGGGGCGCGGGCGCAAGTACCAAAATTCAGCGGCGCGCCCACCTTTGCTCCTAACCATGTTTTCCAGGTCCTTATTTGCAGGGTGAATTCGTGATTTTTAAGTAATATTTGAATTCTTGGAATTTCTTTTTCCAATGCAATGTTGATGAATGTGGTTAGCATTTGACCACTCAGCTTTCATGTGTGAGATATGATTTGAATTTGACATTTTGGGTTTTGTTATTGCAGTTTGGAGTGTTCACGAGTTATGTTTTACACCCTTTTTCCTGGATAAAGCTATAATGAAGTTAGGATAAGTTTTTAATTTGTCAATTTCTAGATGATTTTTTGAAGGTTGGAAATTATTGTTTGTTAAAGAGGCCAGGCAAGGGTAGGCTATGCTTTGCTAGATGAGGTTTTTACAATTGTACATACTGAAGAAGATTTGCATTTTAGCTGAGGTGACAGTTGCAGGGAAAAAAATGTCAAAATATACTTCTGAATGTGATTAAAATGATGTTACCATTAGTTTCCAGCACAAATACATACTTTTCAGTTGGGAAGCCAAGTAATGCCAAAATTGTGGCTTTGAGCGGGTAGTAGATAATGCAGAATAATGTTAAATATACAAACAGCATAAGCAAACCAAACCCAGCCTTTGAATACCTTTGCTATAATATATAAAACAATGGCGCTCAAGTTAGCACTACCAATCCTCATCAAACCAAACCTAGCCTAGTCTCTTTTTCAGGAGAAAACATTGTGTTGCATCTTTTTTTAGTTTCCAAATTCCAAAACCCATGGTATTTATATATAAGAAGCCCCAATGAAGACAAATTTGGAGACAAATGTATGGACTGGACTTCTTCAAAATGACCTAGCAACTTCTTCCCAGGTTTAGCAACCAAAACCAGGTTTAGTAATAAATAAATATATTTATATATGTATATATATAAACTCATAAAGTCATAAAGTATGAAGGCTTAATAAGAGCCACAGGGGCCCATCTGGGTTAAGCCTATCTAGAAAAGGTACTAGGAATGTACATACTCCCACCCCAATCAATCCCTTATCCCAAGTTCCTAGGAAGCTATATATCCCAGCCTATCTAGCACCACTCACTTGCTACTGCATAACACCCTCAACAATCACAAGCTCCTCCCATCACACCCATCGTGCCACCATAGACAATCTCATCAGCATCACATCCCGAAGGAAGGTGCCGAATCCCCTGCTAGGCACACCCCACACAAATTCATAAAGTGTTCAGACTTAATAAGAGACACTTGCTATTGCATAATACACTCAACAGTTACAAACTCCTCCCATCATACCCATTGTGCTACCATAGACAATCTCATCAGTATCACATCCCGAAGGAAGGTGCTGAATCCACTGCTAGGTACACCCTATATAAAGTTATAAGGTGTTTAGACTTAATAAGAGACTCACTTGCTATTGCATAACACATTCAACAATTTCAAACTCCTCTCAACTCCCAACTCCTCCCTGTCGATCAACCCTCCCTGGAATACAGAAAAACAAGCCCCCTATTCTTATAATGATTGTCTATGCCGTTTTTAAAGATGTTCAGTGTGTTGCTACTGACAATAGTTCCTGGCAGCTGGTTCCAGTGTTCTACTACCCTGTTGGTGAAGAAAGACTGTCTTAACCTTGTCCTGCTGTGATTAACTTTAATTTTGAATTGATGACCTCTAATTGCATCATTTATGTTAAATTCAAACATTTCCCTGAGATATCCCTGTTCCTGACCATGAACGAATTTAAAAACCTCGATGAGATCTCCTCTCAGCCTTCTATATCTAAATGAAAACATATTCAATTTCTTCAATCTTTCCTCATATGCCAGGTTGCCTATACCATTAACCATTTTTGTTGCCCTCTTTTGTACTCTCTCTAAAAGCCAACAATCTTTCTCATAACTAGGGGACCAAGCTTGGACACAGTATTCCAAATGTGGCCTGACATATGCACAGTAAAGCTTCCTGATGACCTCCTCACTTTTGTATGACACATTCCTCTGTATTGCCCCAAGCATTCTTAGTGCCTTCTTCCTGGCTTCTTTGGTCTGTTCTGATGCCCCCAATTTTGTGTTCAAAATAACACCTAAGTCCTTCTCCTGCTGAGTCACAGATAGTACTTGGCCACCCATCAAGTATGGAGCCTTCATATGCTGCCTACCTACATGCATGACTTTGCACTTATCAAAATTAAACTTCATTTGCCATTTTCGGACCACTTCACTAGCTCGTCTAAGTCTTTCTGCAGCAAAACCTGCTCATTGTGCCCTGTTATTGCCCTAAAGATCTTCAAATCATCCGCAAATTTCAAAACCTTACTGCTTGGGCCACATTCAATGCTATTCACATATATAATGAACAATAGTGGCCTCAGTACCGACTCCTGGGGTACTCCACTAAGAACATTTTGCCATGATGACTTTGTACCATTTAGCATCACTCTCTACTGTCTATCTGAAAGCCACAACTCTATCCATTTTAGGATGCTACCTGCAATACCATGGACCTGAAGCTGCATCATTAACCGTCTGTGGGGTACCTTGTCAAAGGCCTTACTAATATATGGCCATATGTATATATATATATATATATATATATATATATATATATATATATATATATATATATATATATATATATATATGTGTATATATATATATATATATATATGTGTGTGTATATATATATTTCCATTAGCTGAATGTCCAGATCACATTGTGAATTAATGTACAGTGTATGATTGGTACAATGGTACAATTAAGGTACAATACTTGTACCACTTCTTTGGGAAATCACATGTAACATCCAGCATCCAACATCAGTAGGTTTTAGATTATTGAACATCAGGATGTATAGACGATCTAACATCAGTAAGTTATGTTAGATTCAGTTAGGGTATGTTTGAAAACTCTGACATCAATATTCTTTGTTAGTCATCCAAAACCCCATTTTCCTCACATTTCCCATATTTTTTTTAGGCTGGAGAATAACATGTGCCTGCATTGTCAAAAAGATTTTTTTCTAGTGTTTCAAAAATGTTACCTGTATGATATTAATATTATTGTCTTCGTTAAATCATTGTTTGTTAAGATATCTGCACATTAACTTGAACTGCTTGTATCTAAAAATGTTTTTCACTTCCCATAAAATAAATATGAAATTCCTTCAAATCACATCAGGAAACACCAGAACAACACATGCTTTAACAAAACGTTGGCTTTGGTGTTTCTTACGCATATTTACCCAAACCTAACCTAACCTAGCTGACTGATTTTTTCCTTGAAAGAGGCAAGATTTGAGTAACATCTTGTGTCCAAACTAAGCTGCAATAATGTACATTTTTCATATAATATTACCTCACTCAAAGCTCCTTTATGGTATTATTTTCCTGGCTAAATGAGGAAAAACATTTCTTACAGAACGGATGGATCACATCAACTTACTGACATTCATCAGCATGATATTTGTACACTTTTTCTCAAAATCCATTAACATTCATCCATTCATGTAAATTGATTGACTCAATATATATGCTGCAAATTTATCGTTTTCTTCTTTGTAACATGGCACCCATCCCGTCAAAAAATGTTTAGTATTGAAGCCAGCAACCAGGGGCAATATCATTGTATGCCTTTGGAATGGATGCACTGCTCCCCCCCCCCCCACACACACACACACCACCACAAATGTTGGCCGTGGCCTCACTATGATTTCTTTTAACATGGGACCCTATGTGGTCCTTCCCCCAATCCAGAGAGATGAATGCAGCGTTCTGTGTTCACCATGCCGAAAAAATCCGACCAGCTCAACAGACATCCGAAGCTCATTGAAAGTTTCTGCCATGCGTTAGAGTCCAATTCAACTCGGCAGACCAATTTATCATCATGTATTTCGCGAGTATCCAAACATAGTCGAGGTCTGTCCTTGTCAAAGCAAGGCTTACGGAGTCCTGGCGACGTTTGCTCGCCGAGAATAGTCTGGAGAGGCATGGAGTCGAGCTTAGAACTAGCATCGCTATCACTCACTCCAGTGCGGGTCAAGTCATTTCATTGTACGGCAACATATTCAATTGATTGGTTTTGACAAAGATATAACTTTTAACATGGGACCCTATGTGGTCCTTCCCAATCCGAGAGATGAATGCAGCGTTCTGTGTTCACCATGCCGAAAAATCCGACCAGCTCAACAAACATCCGAAGCTCATTGAAGTTTCTGCCATGTGTTAGAGTCCAATTCAACTCGGCAGACCAATTTATCACCATGTATTTGCGAGGATCCAGACATAGTCGAGGTCTGTCCTTGTCAAAGCAAGGCTTACGGGTCCTGGCGACGTGTGCTCGCCGAGAATAGTCTGGACAGGCATGGAGTCGAGCTTAGAACTAGCATCGCTATCACTCACTCCAGTGCGGGTCAAGTCATTTCATTGTACGGCAACATATTCAATTGATTGGTTTTGATAACCAATCACCTACCCTGATCATATGCACACCCAGGGGTGTTGTTTTACATCCTTCTGAGGGGGCAAGTTCCCCCTCAATATTGGCTTCCCCATAATTTCAACTTTTAACACTGGACCTTATGGAGTGTGGCCCCCAAATCCATTTGGGTCTGCCCATTGCCTTAGCCCATAGCTCTCAAAGACAACCACTTAAGGCATTCTGCCAAAAAGAGGGCATCACCCTATCGCTTCCGTCGCTTATCGGTGACAAGCACCCATAACTCCTTCAATTGCTATTATAATATTTGTATGCCACAAAGCTAGCAGGAGCACTGTAGGCACCACACCACCAACAATCACATGAACTCGCAATGCATGACCGCGAAACACTCGTAGGAAACACGTAAATAGCCATCCCCGCATGGCGTCGGACGTACATGAGTCGATTTGCTGCTCAATTCGAAATAAATGGCTACCTAGCGATGCCGTCGGAAGTAGATGAGCCGACTTGCTTTAGGAAAACATAAACAAAAAATTAAACTTAAAATTAGCATTACGTAAAACGACTACCCAGAAGAGCCATCGGACGTAGATGAGCCGATTTGCCTTGCAACTCATAACATAAACGGCTACCCAGAGGTACAACGGACGTAGAAGAGCCGAATTGCAAAACACCGTACTAACCCAACTGACATCCCTGCATGGCATGCATAGACTAACCCGCTACTAACAATTAACACGCGGCGACCGGCGTGATAGGCGGTGTGGACAATTGCCTCCTTGTTCGCACGGTAAAGATCCCTCGGTGCTCTTCGAGAAGAGTAGGCTAAAGCCGGCACCCTGGCAAAATCAACTTCTTGCCACTCTCAAAACACCCCCACCCGCACCCAAACTACGAATTATTTTGTGGAGGAGTAAAGTAAAACTAAACCATTTAGACATCAGGGAGCTGTCCCCAACCACGATCCTCGCCTTCAGGACCTAAAATATCACGCAAACTAACGTAAAATTCCTTAACGTAAATGTCCACTTGCCTGCACCCCAGGGTTAAAATAATGTTTTTTTCGTTAGGTGTGAGATGTCGAAACGAGCACGGTAGGATGTCGAAATTTGCCATGGAACTAGTGTCCTTTAAAATGATTTCGATGCCATTCAGACTCAAATTTGAGCCGATGGTTCAGGTACTTATGGCTGTACCTTTGTCATTTGTTTTGATTCATAATCTAGGAAAAACTACTTTCGGGATAGGAAGAATAATGCCTATGCTATAAACTGGTATTGTATGCCATGTCACATAATAGGTATTCCCTTTACCTGAAATTGCGTTGCGAAATGTTCGTGTATCACCATTCCTTATTGAGAGCATGAACATGATATTTATAAGCGAGATTGTGTTAGAAAGGAAACACGAAGACTTCATAAGCACGCATCAAGGACCAGGATGTCGATACTTCTTGGAGAAGGATGTCGATTGAGTGTTCAGAAAGTGGTATATTCCACCCTATTTCACGAATATTTTATCACTGCTGCACCCTGATCGCAAACGCTCGCTTTATAGACAGACATGTAACGTACTCGCTTTAAAGGCGGCGCAAATGACCTTTATGGTCCGGCACGCCTTTAAAAAATCACTCTTCCCCCCCCGCCCTCCCTCCACTCGCCGCCCCCTCGTTTTCCACACGCGGGGCGCGAGATCAGACACAGCTCTTCTCAGAGTGCCATCGGCGCCCGCAGTCAGCAAGCAAGAAGAGCACCAGGAAGGTCCAAGGTTTGAGCAGAAGACAAACCTGTAGCAGCAGAAGAAGTCAAAACACGAAGAGATCCAGGGACCCTAGAGGAGCACTCCTGCGAATCTAAAAGGAAAACCTCCCTCACTAAATCCCCAACTTCTCTCTGTCTCCCAACAAACCTTTACCCCTGGAGGAAACCTAACTGTGTCGAGCCCATTGTCTTGGGGCATTGCGACCGGGGCATAGACCAGAGAGCGAAAGCTCTGTCCAGGGTGCAACGAATCCGGGTAGTTTTCCAGTCAGGAGGGACAGTTGCGGGGGACGGGACCGAACTCTTACACACCATGGCACCCGCCGCCAGCACCACACAAGGCACACCACCTACCTAGTAGGTACGTACACAGAGACAGAACACAACATCTCACAGGAGTCTCCTTTCACTCTCGAGAGGACACTCAGACACATTCTTAATTCAACACACTTCAAGGTCCACATGCATACCATGGATGATGTACGCCTGGATTGGAAACTCCGCGTCGGCGCCTTTGATCTGCGCGTATCAGCGACACCAACCTGCCACCAAGCGGAGGGTAAGTAAAAACATGGAAACGCGGCCAGTTTTAGGCCGTGCGTCTATGGAAGTTCGGGGTACGCATTTCGTATTGAAATTTTTACAATTGATTCAGCCACCCCAGGAGGATTGCATCTGCCTTTCATGATACATAATTGATCAAGGAACCTTACCATTATTTCCTTATTGATTTATTACGCTTCGTTCCGAAGTTGCCGTGATGCGAAGTGAATGCATCTGTGAGAGGGAGCCCATTTCGCCGAAAGGGTCGGCCCACCGATGTTGATTTCTTAAAAGGATCTGAGGGGCAAAGTACATGAAGGCAATAGGCAGACCAAAATTAATGGGGGTTCACATTCCATAGGCTCCCATGTTAGAAGTTGAAATTATTGCGGGGGGCAAGCATTGAGGGGGCAGTTTCATCCTCAAAGATAAGAATGAGCGGTTCTGCTTTCGCCCCCACCCTCCTTGCTCTTTAGATTTGTGGCTGATATTTTCCAGTGGAGTGGTTTACACAACTGAATGGGAGAGTACAGACATCGGCGTACCCACCAACCCGCAAAGAGGATTGAGCGGAAGTTCCGTGGAGGGTACAAACCCCCCTCCCCCTACACCATACCACTGACGGATTTATGATTTTGCCAAGGAGGCGTCATTTCTCTAGAGGGGCGGCTCTTGGTCCAGACCCCTTCGACGGGGTACACTCCGATCTCCCAGAGGGGTACCATTTGATTTTGTCTGAGGAGTGCCTTTCGCCGAAAAATTCGCGGCGTGCGTTCTGACTCCCAGAGGACTGCCGTTCCCAGGCCGAGGAGCACGTTGCGCCAAGAAATTCGACGGAGGGGTACACTGGAACCTCCAAGGGAGGCGTCATTCGGGTCATAAGGGGCGCCACTTTCGCTTCCTCCATCTTGGATCAGCCCTTGCAACATACCCTAGCTGGAAACGCCACTACCTCTCGCCGATTTGCTACCACTTGCCAGTTGATCGACTCCGGGGTGTTATTTTATATACCTTTGAGGGGGAACTGCCACCTCAATGTTTGCTTAACCCACCCCCGCAATTATTTCAACTTCTAACATGGGAACCAATGGAATGTGCCCCTCAATATATTTTTGTCTGCCCATTGCCTTCATGCACTTTGCCCCGTCCAATCATTTCAAAATAATGATAGAAAGATAAGAGATAAAGATTCAAGATAAAGATCATCAAGATTTCAACATCGGTGGGTCGACCCTTGGGGCGAGGTGGGATCCCTCTCACAAATTTCTTCAATTCGCACCACGACAACTTCTGAACGGAGCATAATAAATCAATAAGGAATGAACGGTAAGGTTCCTTGATCAATTATGTATCATGAAAGGCTGATGCAATCTTCCTGGGATGGCTGAATCGATTGGAAAAAATTACAATACTTTATGCGTGCCCGGAACTCCCATAGGCGCACGGCCTAACACCGGCCGCGTTTCCGTGTTTTGACTTACCCTCAGCTGGGTGGGCCAATACGCAAACAGCTGTTGGTTTCCAATCCAGGCGTACATGATCCATGTGCACACCACACATAGTCCAAACACAGTCCACCCCGCATCAATCCCTCCTCCAACACACATCAGACCCCGACCCGGTCTCCATCCCATCCCCCACCGGTACCCACCCATCCCCCACGGGACCTGGCCGTACCACTTCGCGCCACCGCCTCCACCGGCCAGGGCTCACCTCGCCACCTTGAAGTCTTCCCTCCTCTGCCTCCTCCAGGGCCTCGGCCCCTACCACACCCATCCGGCCGGCCCAAACCAAGGCCTAGAACCAAGGCCACCACAACATCCACCCAGACCACCCGCAAGTCCACGGCCACCACCTCCTGCCAAACCGAACCTCCCACCACTCCTGCACACCCACCCAAACCCACTCCAAAACCTCGTCTGAGGCTCAGACTGAACCTACCACTCTTCCCAAGCCCGTCGAACCCACAACTCCAGACCAACGAATCCCACCCGAACCCACCGCGCCTCCCAAGCGCAAATCACGCCGCCCCTCTACCCAATCACCTCCCAGGACCCCTGCGACCTGGTCCAGGCTACCACCCCTGCCTGGATCAACTCCCAACCCTCTCTCCGTTCACCGGTTCAACCTTTCTCCCCAACTCGGCACCGACACCACCCCAGTTTAGGAACACCAACAGCCACTAAACGCGTTCGGCAATGATACTTTTTCTGCAGTGGAACACCGGTGGCCTTCCAGGCAAGTTCATATAATTCAAATCTGAATTCTTGCAACAAAAACCATTACTAGCTGCGCTACAAGAAACTCACTTTCGAGATTCTGACTCCACTTGGAACAAAATCCCAGATTACACTTGGCACGTCGACAACGTAAACGGCCCACATACGAAATGGGACGCAGCCATACTCATTGCAAACAGCATACCTAATCGTCGAATAACGTTAAATACACCCCTGAATTAAACAAACAAACAAACAAAAACAAACAAACAAAGAAAGAAAACAACAGAAAAAAACGAACTCATAAAAAGTTCAAACAGTGTATAACATGAAAGTGTTTCTTGCAATGTTCAATCGAAAGGCGATGACCTCCCACCCTCCAACTACGCCCCGGCACCGACCGGACCACCAACTTCAACCTCTCTACCAAGTCGTAAACAGCCGATATCACCTGACGGTGGCAGGCTGGTACACCTCAATCACACACACACACACACGCGTAGCAGTCAACCTCAAAATTGCCCATTGCCAAACCACAGTCATCTCACTATACATCTCGTCGTCAGCTGAAACCCCCACACCACAGGAGCTCAGCGACTTGCTGCTTCAGACCCCTCCACCAGTTCTCATTATGGGAGATTTTAATGCTAAGCACCCCTCCGGGGGAAGTCACCAGACTGACGCTAGATGGCGCGAAATTCACCAGTTTATTTCGGACCACAACTTAGTACTTGTTAACACCGGGGCCGCCACCCGCTACAACCCAATATTAGGAGGATCGGACATTTGCATTGACTTAACGTGCTGCTCCCAACGACTTAGCTCACTGTTTGACTGGTCAATTTCAGACGTTCCCGGGCTGAGCGATCCAGGTTCCTGATCCAGGAACCTGGATCCCGGAAATCAGCGATCCTGGTCCAGGCTACCACCCCTGCCTGGATCAACTCCCAACCTTCTCTCCGTTCACCGGTTCAACCTTTCTCCCCAACTAGACACCGACACCACCCCAGTATAGGAACAGCAACAGCCACTAAACGCGTTCGGCAATGATACGTTTTCTGCAGTGGAACACCGGTGGCCTTCCAGGCAAGTTCATATAATTCAAATCTGAATTCTTGCACCAAAAGCCATTGCTAGCTGCGCTCCAAGAAACTCACTTTCGAGACTCTGCCTCCATTTGGAACAAAATACCAGATTCCATTTGGCATGTCGATAGCGTGAACGGTCCACATCGGAAATCTGGCGCAGCCACGCTCATTGCAAACAGCATACCTCATCGTCGAGTAACTTTAAATACTCCCCTGAACTGCATAGCAGTCAGCAGCAAAATTGTCCATTGCCAAACCAGTCACCTCACTACATCTTACCTCCAGCTGCAACCCCCACCACAACAGGAGCTGAGCGATTTGCTGTTTTAGGCTCCTCCACCAGTTCTCATTATGGGAGACTTTAATGCTAAACACCTCCCCTGGGGAAGCGATCAGACGGATGCTACAGGACGCCAAGTTCACCAGTTTATTTCGGATCACAACTTAGCACTTCTTCACACTGGGGCCGCAACCCACTACAACCCGACCTTTGGAGGATCGGACAGTTGCAGTGACTTAACGTGCTGCCCTCAACGACTAAGCTCACTATTTGACTGGTCAGTTTCAGACGTCCCCGGGCTGAGCGACCACTACCCAATCACAATTATGCTCAGCACGGACGCTATCCACCACACTAAGCTATTTAGACCATCTTGGAACTTGAAAAGAGCGGACTCAGCGAAATTCCCGGATCAGGTGGACACCAACTTAGCACTTCAGAGACCAGCAAAATCGAAATAATCCTCAGGGCCATCAGCTCAGCAGCACGATACTCAGTTCCAAAAAAGTAATAAACCTAGGAAAAAGGCATCTACGCCATGGTGGACCCCGGACTGCCAAACGGTAATCGCCGTACAGCGCCGTTCCCACAAACAATTCAAAAGATGCGTGTGCGAAGCACACCTGTTAGCACACAGACAATATCAAAAACATTGCCGGTGTACCGGCAATGCTTTTGATATATAATACACAATTTGAACAGCACGCCAAAAAATGTTGGCAGTCTTTTGCCTCTCAATTAAATACGTTCACCCCTACCGGCAGAATCTGGGACCTGATGAAGCGTTTCAACCTGAAACGCCCACCATCAGGCCTATTCCCTCACCTGACGGTGAAAGGACAGCACATTACTGACCCACACAAATTCGTAGACCACTTTAAACTACACTACGCCAGCGTATTTAGCAACAGTAACTACGACACCACAAGAGTAAACGCTCTAGGCGCTCTTGCCTACAAAGCAAATTTTAACTCTAGCAATAGAGCAATCAGTTATTTACTATGCACAAATTACACCCCTTGCCCTCAGCAAGTGTGGAAACACGTCGGTTGGGCAGGGCGACATCCATTGCCAGTTGTTTTTACATCTCAGCAAAAATTTCCTAACGTACCTACTAGCGGCCGTAGATGAACTGTGCCAAAGCGACACCTTTTCCGCCTCCTGGCGGGAAGGTGTAGTCATTCCATTGCCAAAGCCGCACAAAGATCACTCCACCCCAAAAGGTTATAGACCAATCTCACTTACTAGCTGTGCTAGTAAGCTGGTCGAGCGCATGGTCAACACACGATTGAGGGAATTTCTGGAGCACATCCTGCTCGATGAATTTCAATACGACTTCCAGCGTCAAAAATCAACTACAGATAATCTCATTAGACTAGTGCATGACATAAAAAGTCATATACGCATCAAATGCATTACAATAACTGCCAACTTCGACATCACTGCCGCTTTCGACCGAGTACACAAGTCCGCACTGACACACAAACTCCACAAGATAGGCCTACGCGGAAACTTGGCACACTTCAATCTCAACTTCCTCAGAGACAGAACCTTTAAGGTACGATGCGACAATGTCACATAAAACACCACAACTCAGGAGCAGGGCCTGTCGCAGGGGAGCATACTCTCACCGAGCCTCTTGATCATCATGATCAGCGACATACTTGCTGACCACACAGACGCTTCACTTCAATACTCACTTTTCGCGGACGACATAGTCATTTTGACAACTTCACAATGCTTCCTAAAAGTTGAATAAAACATTCAAGCAGATCTAGACTACTTTGAAAAGTGGTGCAAAACGTAGAGCTTCACCCTGTCCGCAGAAAATTCGGCCACTGTCATATATCGTCGTCTCCACCCCACAACCACAACTCACTTAAAATAAATGGTAAAGCAATCGAACAGGTGAAAAGCTTCAAGTCCTCAGGAGTATATTTAGACGAAAAACTTAGTTTCAACACAAACACCACCTCCATCTCGAAGCGATGCGCGAAGCGCGTCAACATACTCCGTGCTCTTGCAGGCACAGGCTGGAGCGGAGACATGAAAACACTATTACGACTCTACACATCAATTGTACGACCCATCCTATAATACAACAGCGTCATCTTTGCTACCATTTCAGCAAGCCAGGGCCAAAAGTTAGAAATCATCCAAAACAACTACATCAGAGCAGCCACAGGTGCCCTCAGCACCACTCCGGTAGCCATTCTTCTAATCCACTCAACCCCCGCTCCACTTCAAGAGAACACAACAGCTGTGTCAATGCCATATCAAAATCAAATCCACAAAAATCATCCTGCACAGTGCTGCTTTACGCCCGACAAATATGACAAGAGCCCATTTTGGCGCAAACTTCCATCATTTAGCATTTAAATGGCCACGGCTCTCTCAGATCTTAACCTCACAGTGCCCGCCGCTGCAGTTCACCCGCCCACTGGGCCATTCTTGGACTCTCAATCAGCCAATGGTCAAGTGCTTGCTCTCGGAAAATAAATCCACTATCAGACCGGCGGAAATCCTTGGCATCTTCCACAACTTCGCCGATGACAACAATCACAAAACAGTCGTATGCACGGATAGATCGAAACACGAGGCTAAGGTAGGCATCTGCATCACTGGACCAGGTCTCAGACTTTCCAAGCGTCTACCGGATAACTTCTCCATCTACTCTGCTGAAGCAATGGCCATTCTGGCCGCTATCTCCACTCTCATGATGCGTAAAGCAAGAAACGTAGCAATTTGCTCAGACTCCAAATCCGTCCTTCAGTCAGTTAGCAACATCCACGACTGCCCACATCAAGTCATTGATAGAATCCAACAAATCGTGGCCCATGACGTAAACATGAACTTTTCCTTCTTTTGGATTCCGGGCCACGCCAGCATCCTAAGTAACGAAGAAGCAGACCGGCTCGCGAGGCAAGTCTCAGCATTGAACACTTACCCAACGTGGAATATTCGGTGGACGATTGCAAAGTACTCCTACAACGCCACATTCGCCAACATTACCAGAACACGTGGGCACAACACAACTCAACACAACACAAATCCAACCACACCCACGCAATCAAACCACGGTAGGCACATGGAACACATCAAATCAATCTCACCGACAAAAAGAGGTCATCCTCACTAGACTTAGAAATGGTTGCACAAAACTAAAACAGCCTCAACTAGAGGGTGACCAATACACAACACCTCATTGCGACACCTGCAACACCACGTTTAGCATAGGCCACTTCCTGCTAGACTGTAGTAGCTTTAACTCTCAAAGACAGCCACTTAAGACATTTTGCCAAAGAGAGGACATCATCCTATCGCTTCCATCGCTTCTCGGTGACAAGCACCCAAAACTCCTATTGCTATTTGAATATCTGTACGCCACAAAACTAGCAGAAGCACTGTAGACACCACACCACCAACACTCATATCAACACGCAATGCATGCCCGCGAAACACTCGTAGGAGACACGTAAATAGCCATTTTTAAATAGCGTCGGACGTATTTGAGCCCATTTGCTTCCCAATTAGAAATAACTGCGGTGCCGTGCGACGTGGCGGTGCCGTCAGACGTTGATGAACCGACTTGCTTCAGGAAAAGAAAGAAAATAAAGAAATAGCATAACTTAAAGAGACTATCTAGAGGAGCCATCGGACGTAGATGAGCCGATTTGCATTGTAACTCAACGTAAAACAGCTACCCAAAGGTACAGCGGACATAGATGAGCCGAATTGCAAAACACCGTACTAACCCAACTGACAACCCTGCGCGGCATGCTTAGACTAACCCGCTACCAACAACAAACACGCGACGGCCTGCGTGATAGGCGGTGTGGACAATTTCCTCCTTGTTCGCATGGTAAAGATCCCACGATTCTCTTCGATAAGAGTAGGCTAAAGCCGGCACCCTGGCAAAGTCAACTCCTCGTCACTCTCAACCCACCCACCCCTCTCCCTGCCCCGGCACCCCAACCACGAATTATTTTGCGGAGGTGTAAAGTAAAATTAAAACCATTTAGACATCAGGGAGATGTCCTCAGCCCAGCCCCCGCCTTCAGCATCTAAGATATCACATACTATAATGTAGCGAAGCTAGTCTTCGAGACACCTCAATTTCATAACTTTAACCCCTCTCCACTGTATGTCGCGACGGGAATCTTACCGGGCCAGAGTCTAGAGCGGCGCCGGCCTGTCCGGCTGCGCCGTCAGCGAATTGCCATCGACCGCCGGCGAGGCCAGCGGGTAGTGTTCGATCCCCCTCTCCCTTCCGGCCGACACGTGCACCGATATCTGGGATGGGTGCTGCCGCCGTCTGACGGCGTGACCTCGATGTACTGCCGCCGCTTTGAGGTGACGAAATTGTCAGTGGGTGATGTGAATGTAATTGAACGATTCAGTGAACGTGAATGGCGTCGGCCTGTCCGGCCGTCGCCGTCGTCGACGGCCGGACGTGAATGGCGCCGGCCTGTCGGCCGTCGCCGTCGTCGACGGCCGGACGTGAATGGCGCCGGCCTGTCGGCCGTCGCCGTCGTCGACGGCCGGACGTGAATGGCGCCGGCCTGTCCGGCCGTCGCCGTCGTCGACGGCCGGACGTGAATGGCGTCGGCCTGTCCGGCCGTCGCCGTCGTCGGTGAATGGCCTGTCCGGCCTGTCCGGCCTGTCCGGCCTGTCCGGCCTGTCCGGCCCGTCGCCGTCGTCCACCAACCACAACACTAACTCACTGGCGTTAAAAGCAAAGCAGAGATTCAACCCAGTTTGGTATAGTAGGTTCTCTTCACACAACCCGAGAAACGACCGCAAACACAACTACGGCCGCCACAGCCCCCTACTCCCATACACCCCACACCTCGCCGACGGCGGAGACACCCCCTACGCAACCTTTGCCGTTTAAAAGTGTCTGTGTCCACGTATTGTGCGTTTAGTAAAGTCCCTCCGCCTCTCCCTCATCCACATCCCGCAATGGGAAGAAATGTACTCGAGAAACCTTCATGCAGACAAGAGGACGACATCAGTCGCGGGCGCTTTCGTTTTTTATTTGGTACATGTACATGCGTCACAGCCGGTGGCCAACGGTACCGATCGGCTCGTGGCCTGTCAGCGGCAGCGTACGCGTCTCGCAGCAGCTCGTCCATTGGAGCAGTCGCCGACCAGCAGAGCGGTGTGATGTTGAGGCGCCACGCAATGCTGCGATAACCCGATCGCATGACGTCTTCACAAGCGGCCGAACATTAGCAACAGCCATCGTAAGACACGGGACGCTGTTCACGCAGCGGCTTATCGGTCTCCTCTGTCAGCTCGTGTCAGCAGCGTCGATCAAGGATCGAACAGAACCATCGCGAGTACAACGTGCGGTCGCCACCTGTCCAGGACTGGCCACGCGGTCTGCCACCCAGCTGCTCTCGCCACGTTCCACCCTTCCACCACCCACCATCAGAGCATAGTCAACATCTTGGTCCACTGTAAATTGGTCATCATTTCGGCACAACACTGTGCCTCGGCCCATCGCCACCGACTCCAGACCGCTGTCACTCTTTACCTCATGAGTGCGTGATAGCTTCCGGCGCAGTCCGGCACCCGAGTGGGTGAGGTAGGTGAGCGGGCCCTCACTGCCGTCCCGGCTGCGGCCGCCCGGCATCCTGTAGCGCCCCTGACGGGCTGAAGCTTCGGGCCGGCTGCCAGGAGCGCGCGTGCCGCCCGCCGCCGGGCCGCGGCGCACTTGTGGCGAGCCCGGGCGCCAGCGGCCGGTGGGGGCAGGTGGGCTTCCGGCCGGAGCGCCGCCGCCGGCCGGGGCCCAAGCACACGTAGCCGGGCCGAGTACAGCGTCTGCGGTGAACGGTGGGCGTCATTGCGTGACGGCGTCTCGATCAACGTGACTGTGTAACGCGGTCGGAGGTGCGCTGCGGCGCGACCGGGGAATAGGTAGTTCGGTACTTCTTTGAATGGCCAATGATAGCCTTAGGAGCGTATGGAGGTGAACAGAATGGCGCCTTATAGGTGGAAATCAAACGAGTGCTTCATATTTTGGTGAATGATAAGCAAGCCGAGTTAACATCGAATACGACGCATCTGCTTCTCGATTAATCCAACTTTGAAGAACTGACACATGTGGGGTGGAGATGAACAGCGGCAGCAGATAGATCGGGTCGCGTGGCACAATTGACAATTGATGTGGAATGCCGCCTGCGCGACAACGCAAACATAGGAAAAAACAAGCGCAACACAGGCCAACACCAGCACATAGAGAGTCGGCCAGAATGTTTTATGGGGGAGATCAAGAGTGTACGTGGTTTACCGTGTTAACTATGTTCCGTCGTGAGCCGGAAATTGATATGACCAAACTATAAGGGGAACAATCAAGAGGAACAGCTCACCATGACCACTCATAACCAATTCTACTGCGGCGGTAGGAGCAGTGGTGGACCTGACGGCGCTGCAGGTTGGTTATTGGTTTTACGACACGTCGACCGTTGAGTCAAAAAGCGTCGCCAATCTCTCACGCCGATTGGTCGCGGGCGAAGAGTAGCGACAGGTGAGATTCGAACCCACAATCTTTCGATTGCGAGACGAGCATCTTACCCCTAGACCACTCGTCCCCGCTGCCGGGCAGTGTGTAGATGGGATCCATTATCTGCAGGACACTGTGTAGATGGGCTCCATTACCTGCCGTGCAGTGTGTAGATGGGCTCCATTACCTGCCGGACAGTGTGTAGATGGGCTCCATTTTCTGCAGGACACTGTGTAGATGGCATCAGGCAGAAATGGCCCGCTGTACGCCATCCGAGATTGGCAGGGTGAGGCGCCCGGAATGTGCGATGCCCGCTCAGAACACGATGGGGGTCAGCTGAACACAGTGGAGATGGGCTACACTGTAGCGAAGCGTGCTTCACTGCTCGAACACGAAATACCAGAGTAGGGGTCGGTGACCAAGTGGCACAAGGTCGGTGCGATAGTGGGACCTGTGGAACAGGAAGATGGTCTCAGGCAATGTAGAATAGTCTAGGATAGGGCATGCAGCAACTGCTGCACATGGGGTGTGATTATCGAATACTCTTGGAGAGAGTTAGTCAATGGGCGCTGAGTTGAACAACAGCGCAAGCGATAACGATAAGGTGAGTAGCAAATAGGAGTATGACGAAAATAAACCAAAGGGGTTGAGTCAGATCTGGCATTGCAAAATCAATCTTGTGAAATCCGCAAAGGTGATACTTTTTAAGAAAAACATCAGGACCCATTGCAAAAAAAATTGATTGGGGAGCCGCGCCTATTGGCGACTACGGGACCACCACCCAAGGAAACAAGAATGTCCCACACCCGAATAGTGTTAAGGGAATGAGGAATGCTCACTGACTGTGAATCACAGCCTTGACTAGGGAATGTCCCCCCCCACACCCTAATTATCGTGCCAGAGAAGTTTTGGATCGCCATAGCACAACGACTAATTTCAAACCACATTGCGGTTACTGTTTAGCAATGTATCTTTTCTATAGACCTATGCAGATTATATTCGTAATTACGATCATTTCTTATCATTTCTTTCTTAACTTTGTAAGTAATTTCATGCCGAATTTTAGGCCTGTCTCAAACATGCTGGGTGGCCAGGACATGGCCGCCTACACCGGACGGCGACGTAGTCTGCGCGCAGCCTGGTCTCTACTCCAGCCCAGGGCGTCGTGAGCTGGGGTTCGCCAGCCGCTCCGTGTCTCAGCCATCACCACCTACTCCAGCCCAGGGCGTCGTGAGCTGGGGTTCGCCAGTCGCTCCGTATCTCAGCCATCACCACCTTCTCCAACCCAGGGTGTCGTGAGCTGAGGTTTGCCAGCCGCTCGGTGTCTCAGCCATCACTACCTACTCCAGCCCAGGGCGTCGTGAGCTGGGGTTCGCCAGCCGCTCCGTGTCTCAGCCATCACCACCTACTCCAGCCCAGGGCGTCGTGAGCTGGGGTTCGCCAGCCGCTCGGTGTCTCAGCCATCACTACCTACTCCAGCCCAGGGCGTCGTGGGCTGGGGTTCGCCAGCCGCTCCGTGTCTCAGCCATCACTACCTACTCCAGCCCAGGGCGTCGTGAGCTGGGGTTTGCCAGCCGCTCGGTGTCTCAGCCATCACTACCTACTCCAGCCCAGGGCGTCGTGAGCTGAGGTTTGCCAGCCGCTCGGTGTCTCAGCCATCACTACCTACTCCAGCCCAGGGCGTCGTGAGCTGGGGTTCGCCAGCCGCTCCGTGTCTCAGCCATCACCACCTACTCCAGCCCAGGGCGTCGTGAGCTGGGTTTTGCCAGCCGCTCGGTGTCTCAGCCATCACCACCTACTCCAGCCCAGGGCGTCGTGAGCTGGGGTTCGCCAGCCGCTCCGTGTCTCAGCCATCACCACCTACTCCAGCCCAGGGCGTCGTGAGCTGGGGTTCGCCAGCCGCTCCGTGTCTCAGCCATCACCACCTACTCCAGCCCAGGGCGTCGTGGGCTGGGGTTCGCCATTCGCTCCGTGTCTCAGCCATCACCACCTTCTCCAGCCCAGGGCGTCGTGAGCGGAGTTTTGCCAGCCGCTTCGTGCCCCAGTCATCACCACCTACGACGCTAATGAAGCATAAACGCAGCGGCGATATGCTAAGTGTGTTGTAAATTTCCGGCGATTGCCAGCCAGTCCTAACTAGCAGCATTCTCACAGCGCGGTGAACAATAGTCGGTATATCACGAACTTATCACGACGGGACGGCCAGCAAAAACATCCACACCCTGAAGTCCCCACACATACACCACGCCGCTAATCAGGGACTCGACGCACAGGCGCCTTTCGGTACTATTCTGGTGCACACAGAACCCGACACTCAGTCCTTCGCACTTTGATGACATGTCTGGACGTCGGTGCGAGCAGCTGGTGTATAAATGTTAGATGTTCTCCAAACGTACACCAGCTGTTAGTACATGCAACGCTGGCAACATTCGAACTCGGTCATCGTCAAGTATGTTCGATGGAATACAACGTTTGGGCCAGCCGCTTCTCCGGCCGCTTCACTTTGTCTCGCCTCCGCCCGAGCGTCGGTGCATATTTCACCGTCGGTGGTCTCCGGGGGTGCCACCTGCATTGCGGCGCAGCCGGCGCCAGTCGGCCCGTTACAGGTGATGCGGCGCCAGTTTCGTGTCCGTCTGCCGTCTAATGAGGCCACCGCTCACCTCACCGCTCACCGCTCACCGCACGAGGCCACCGCTCACCTCCACCGCCGCACCGCTCACCGCACGAGGCCGCCGCTCACCTCCACCGCCGCACCGCTCACCGCACGAGGCCGCCGCTCACCTCCACCGCCGCACCGCTCACCGCACGAGGCCGCCGCTCACCTCCACCGCCGCACCGCTCACCGCACGAGGCCGCCGCTCACCTCCACCGCCGCACCGCTCACCGCACGAGGCCGCCGCTCACCTCCACCGCCGCACCGCTCACCGCACGAGGCCGCCGCTCACCTCCACCGCCGCACCGCTCACCGCACGAGGCCACCGCTCACCTCCACCGCCGCACCGCTCACCGCACGAGGCCACCGCTCACCTCCACCGCCGCACCGCTCACCGCACGAGGCCACCGCTCACCTCCACCGCCGCACCGCTCACCGCACGAGGCCGCCGCTCACCTCCACCGCCGCACCGCTCACCGCACGAGGCCACCGCTCACCTCCACCGCCGCACCGCTCACCGCACGAGGCCACCGCTCATCTCCACCGCCGCACGACAGTGCACATCCTCGTCGGCGCCAACAGCCCGCTCGGAGCATGCACACACGCGGCCGCCTCGTCGCCTCTCACCCTCCTCATCGCCCCTTACTGATCGCCTCATCGCTCCTCACCCACTTGTGGGTATTGCCTACACACCTGCAAGCCCTCCTAGCCGGTCGTACCGCTCTCTGTGGCTATGGTCCGGCTCCTTCCCGTCAAATAAACCATAGTTTTATCAGAGCATACTGAATAGTTGCTGACCTCGTTTATAAATCCACATCCAAGAGCTACGTATGCTGACACCACTCAAGCAGTAAAACATAGCACCGTATCTTACCATTAGGAGACTCCGGTATCGGTTGTTCGTTTAACAATCGCAATGACACGTGGTGTTCAATGGCACATAGCATAACTTTGGCAACGACTTCGTGTCATACTGGCTCATGGATGGGTATGCAAGTCTGCCGATTAGTCATGACTGGACCCAATATCTTGGAGTCTCCAAAGTTTAAATCGGGAAGGAACGTGCCCCTCATGGTTGCACATAGCCGTAAATTAATGGCTCTCATGCAGCGTTGGTTTCCTATGTTTGCACATATATTGGCGCTTTCAGAAGGCACAATAGGAAATTATGCTGCCTTGGTAAAAAGAGATGAGCACTTTAAGCATAGTTGTAATGCTGTAAAAGAGATATTTTGGCGTGATAAGCGTCTGTAATGCATAATAAGCCTAAGCCGTTTCGCTGACAATGCAACATGAGGGTGATTTTTTCACAGCTTTGGGGAAATTCGTGCAGCCATTGATTGTCCATGGACGCTAAGAAAAAAATACAATCACAAGGTTAATGCTCAACCATTCCGCGCTTCTCTGTGTCATACATGCTGCTCAACAAATTGAAAGAGCTCGTTACCAATAGCGCTGAAACATTACCTATGAAATGAAATTTCAGTTAGGAGTTAACCAGATATTTCGCATAGAGGTTATGGAAAATATATCCCAGACATTGTGTGTGGAGCCGGAAATTTTGAATGGAAAACATTGAGGTACAAGTGCCTTCTCCCTTCAGTTCCTTCCAAGTGGCCCTAAGGTCTTGCGAATTTGCTTCACTGGTGGAATCGAAGAAACATGCAAATTCTCCCAGGCCTGAATCCTCCACTGCTAAATCAAGATACCCGTAACTAAGAATAACAAAGCATGTCTAGACCCTCTCCCTCACGCAACCTTGGCATCAGTCGCAGGTCAATTTGTCCATCTACTAGGCTATGATGCCCTAATTTGGGAGGCCATTGTGTCCTTCCGAAGCCTTCGAATGCCACTTTGAAGGCTCACTCTGCCCTTCTAGCGGCTCAGGTTGCTCATTGGACGGCTAGGACAGAGCTTGGAAATATCAGGGATGCTCTTCATAGCTCAGAGTGCGTTTCAATAAAGTGATAATGTTCAAAGTACCCCTGGGAGAGAGGGAGAGGAGGAGAGAGAGAGCAGTAGCAACGGTAGCGGCAGCGGCAGCGGCAGGGAAAAAATAAAAGCGGCGAAGACTCCACATGAAAATCAAGAGCGGCTCCACGAGAGTTAAGCTCATATCGACGGTGTTTTTCGATGTCCATTGAGTCATGCACTCAGATTTATTGGCGATAGGTGAAACCGTCAATTTTTGTCAATATGTTTTATGCCTGATAAGAATGCTACGCTGTGTGCCGACGAAGAGGGCGGTCTAAATTGGGCTCATGACGACGTTCGGACGTTCAGAGAGTGGGCAAGGAGACTAGAGCCCTGTATTTATCTTCAGAGTGAATATATGGAGCAGTGAGATGCTTCCGTTCATGTGTTAAGTACACACCCATATATATATATATATAGCACACACACATATACATATATATATATATATATATATCGACACATTGTATATCATATTATATATCGCCACATAGATACCTCAGCTTACAAATCATTTCATTGCGAAGTTGTGGATTAAAGCTGAAATTCAAATGCATTTCCACAGGATTGGTGGAATGCCTTTCACGTAGAGCTTTGCGCAAGAAAAATGCAATTAACTCAAACCTAACCCAACGTTCATTATTTCACCGTTCTATCTCATTTTTGTTCCTAACAATTCAGTCATCAATCCCCGTCCTCGAATCAAAAAATCTTGTTCCAGAATATCTGCGGGAAGACCTGCTGTGCAATAGCTGAAAATACCAGCAGAAGGAAAAGTCGCGAAGTGAAACAAGTACCTCGCGAACATTGCCAATGATCACGTGAAATAAGGTTTCGCAGTCTACAAGGCCCATGTCGACTCTGATCCTTCGCCGGATGCTCCGTTCATACTAATTGTCTCCCACTGGGAGGCTCACGAACCGCAAAATAAACCATTAGTTATCGGCAGATCGGTGGGCGGATGGCGTTTCACAGGCGAATGCCTACCTGGATTGAATAACAAATGACGAGTGATGTCAGAGGCGTGTTCCTAGCCGAGCATAAACTAGCCGCTGACTTACGAGCAGACCAACAAAGTCTGACTTAGCGAGCGACTTAGCGAGCGACTTAGCGAGCGACTTAGCGGTATGGCCGGCAGCTCGGCGACACAGGACACGGGACACGGGACACGGGACACGGGACACGGGACACGGGACACGGGACACTGAACACTGGACACTGGACACTGGACACTGGACAGCCGACTGACATCCCGTGTGACTCACGCCGTCGCTGGCTGAGGAGCGACTACGGCGGCGGACAATGGCACGGTGTCCGGTTGCACCGCCTGCGGGCATCCCGCCTGGAGGTGTGTTGAACCAGAGGCCGACCGCCGCGTCGGCATGCCGTCGGGTATGCTTCATTACACTGTGTCGTTGGCAAAACCCCCCAAATCCCCCCCTGGGGGCCTGTGTTTTTTTTTTTTTTATGGGGGGGCCCCCCCAAAAAGAGAAAATAAAAAAGGTGGTGGGTTGTTACAAAAAAAAAAAAAAAAAAAAAAAAAAAATTTTATAAAACAAAAAAAAAAAAAAAAAAAAAAAAAAAAATATATAAAAATAATAAAAAAAAAAAAAATTATTTTTATTAAATAAAAAAAAAAAAAAAAAAAAAAAAAAAAAAAAAATAAAAAAAAAAAAAAAAAAAGAGGGGGCGGGGGCCCCCCCCCCCCCAACAAAAAAAAAAAAAAAAAAAAAAAAAATTTTTTAGTGAGCAGCCATGCTGGTATGGATGGCCGGTGGCGCCGGTGTCAAGTCGCACCCGGCGCAGTCAGCGGTTTTTGCAGCGCGGTCTGTTGTTGAGGGCGGCTGGGTCGGCAGCACGCGCGACTCACGCTCAGTAGTGTCGGTCCGTCGACTGCGAATACACGTGCTTCCCCGTCCTCGGTACTTACTTTTGGATCGGCAACTACAAGCTATTTCGGCCATAAATTGCGGATACTATGCCGGGGCACGGGGATGAAGAGGGAGAACCGCGGGAGGCGACGCCGGTCGCGAGTGAAGCAGTGAACGTCGCGGAGGCGTTGGGGACCCTGGGTGTGGCAGGCCCGCGTAATTTCGACACGCGCCACATACCCGAGTTCAGCGGGACGGTGAATGTGGCCGAGTGGTTTACGCGGGCAGAGAAACTGTGCCGACGACGCGGCGTCAACTTCGTGGACGTCATCCCGCAGCGGCTGACGGGGGCAGCTTTCGCCGTCTGGGAGCAGCTACCCGACAAGGCGCAGGACTCCATAGCGGCCGTCCGCGACGCGTTATACGACGCGTTCGCGTTAAACCGGCACGCCGCGTACGCCGCCTTCCAGGACCGAGAACTGCGACCCGGGGAGTCCGTGGACGCCTACTTGGCGGACCTGCGCCGCCTCATAGCGCTGGTCTCGGACGAGAAGCTCCCCGAGTCCATCCTGGACGCCAAATTCATATCGGGCCTGCCGGCATCGGTACGGAGCCAGCTAAAGGCAGGTACGCGTGCCCAGCGGATGGAGCTGCCGAGTCTCGTCCGCTTGGCTCGGGAAATCCTCAGCGAGGAACATCACGAGGTGCTGGCTGCGGCAGCGGCGTCGCGGCCCGCGCCCCCGCCGTCTCGTCAGGAAGCGCGGCGGCCACGACTACCGCGACGCTGCTGGACATGCGGGAGGGAGGGTCATCTCGCCGCGGCCTGCCCAAACGCATCCGGGGACGCGTCAGCGCGAGCGCCGTCTCTGGAGCAGTAGATCGCGCCCTTCCGGTCGCCCGGATGCATGTGGACGGCAGCGAGCGACGCGTGTTGGTGGACTCCGGATGCACTGACACGCTCGTGTACCGAGGTTGCTGTCGGCGGTGGACGCCGCGGCCCGTGGAAATGAGAACCGTGAACGGGGGAACGTTACGGTGCAGTGGGTCGGTCACGGTCAAGGTGGAATACCAGGGCAGGCGAGTAATGCTCGCGGCGCTGGTTGTGCCAGACCGCCCGCTGGGTGTGGACGTGGTTCTGGGGATGTCGGGCATCACGGCCCTGGGTGGCATCAGCCTGCGGACACCGACAGACGTGTGGGTCTGTGCGGCGGCAGTTGAGGTCGACCGTCGGGACTTGGCCGTGGATGCGGCGGACTTCACGGCGCGATTCGCCGCGCGGACGGGCGAATGGACCGTGGCATGGGTGTGGGCAGACGGGAATGGTCCCGAGAGCCTGCGGAACCGAGTCGCGGAGTATGCGGTACCGCCGGCGGCTCGGCCGGCGTACGACGCTGAATTGGAGCTGTGGATCCGGGAGGGATGGCTGCAGCGGTATGACGAGCAGGTGGATGGCCCGGCCCGTGGCCTGATCCCTCTGATGGCGGTCCGGCAGCCGAATAGGGACAGGGTGCGCCCTGTCTTGGACTACCGTGAGTTGAATGGCCACGTTACCACACACACCGCGAACGCGGACGTTTGTGCTGACCAGCTTCGCCGCTGGCGACGGCACGGCGCTCGCGTCGCGGTGGTGGACCTGCGGAAGGCGTACCTTCAGCTCCGGTTGGACCGGCGGCTGTGGCCGTATCAGACGGTGGAGGTGCGAGGCCAGAGGTATTGCCTGACTCGCATCGGCTTTGGGCTGAACGTCGCGCCGCTCGTGATGAAGGCCGTGGTGCGGGCCGTCCTGCTCCAGGATGCCAAGGTGAACCGGGGGGTGCTGCCCTATGTGGACGATCTGCTGGTAGACGAGGACATTGTCAGCGCAGACCACGTAGTGGAGCACTTCGCCCGGTACGGTCTGGTCTGTAAGCCGCCGGAGCGGGCGGCCGAGGGAGCGCGACTGCTCGGGCTACGGGTGCGCGCGGACGACGGAGAACTGTGCTGGCGCCGCGACAACCCGGTGGCCGCGCCCCCGGAGGTGCTGACACGTCGAGCGTTGTTCGCGTGGTGCGGCCAGTTGGTGTCCCACCTGCCGGTGGTGGGGTGGCTGCGTCCGGCGGCCGCGTGGTTAAAGCGGCGCGTCAACGCCCTGACGGCAGGCTGGGACGACCCGACAATGGACGCCGGGCTGCGCGAGCAGGTCGACTGTGTCGCGGTGCGGGTAAAGGGGGCCGACCCGGCACGAGGCCCCTGGCAGCTGAAGGGGGACAAGTTGGTGGTGTGGACGGACGCCAGTTCCCTTGCTGCCGGGGTCGTCCTGGAGGATCCGGTCAGTGGCGCCGTGGAGGACGCGAGCTGGCTACGGCCGGAGTCGAAGGCGGCCATGCACATCAACATGGCCGAGCTGGACGCGGCGCTCAGCGGTGTCAACATGGCGGTTGCGTGGGGGGTTACCACCATCGACCTTCGCACCGACTCGGCCACGGTTCACAAGTGGATCGATGACGCCCTGAGCGGCCGCTCTCGCCTGCGGACTAAGGCGCACGGGGAGATGCTTATCCGCCGGAGGATCGACGTCATTCGACAGCTGGTGGAGGAGTTTCGCCTGAAGATGACGGTCGGCCTGGTAAAATCCGCGGACAACCTGGCGGACGCACTCACCCGTGTGCCAAAAGAGTGGCTTCGACTTCCGGACCCAGCGGCTGTCGCGCCACCAGGCGCCGTCGCGGCGGCCATGGACCCGCGACCAGACGCCGACCCCGCCCGGATACGTGAGGTACACGAGAACACCGGGCACCAGGGGGTCCGCCGGACGCTCTGGTATGTGCGTCGGAGCGAGGACGCGCGGGCCACCCGGTCAGCGGTGCGAGCGGTGATCCAGCAGTGCGATGTGTGCCAGTCCATCGACCCGGCACCTGCGCGCTGGCAGCGCGGGTCATTGAGCGTGCCGCTGACGTGGGAACGTCTAGCCATCGACGTTACCCACTACCGGGGCCGGTCGTACCTGACGGTAATCGACTGTGGGCCGTCCCGGTACGGGATGTGGCGGCTGCTGCGCCGTTCCGACGCAGCCGAGGTCACGGGCCAGCTGGAAACCATCTTCCTGGAACGGGGCGCGCCGGCTGAATTGCTGTTGGACAACGCGACAGAATTCCGGGGTCGTCGGATGGCTGCGTTCGCGGCGCGATGGGGCGTCCGGCTGCGCTTTCGGGCCGTGCACGAGGCAGGAGGTAACGGGATTGTCGAGCGCCATCATCGGACAATTAAGGTGATGGCGGCCCGCCAGGACTGCACCATCGGTGAAGCGGTACACCGTTACAATGCTACGCCTCGCGACGGTGTACGACCCTCCAGCGCTCCGACGGCGGGGCTCTTCAAGCGAGCTGGCCGGGACTTGCCGGTGGCCGCCGGTGAGCAGGGGCCCAGCCGGACGATGCCCGTGGCGAACGACGGCTCTGAGCGTGCGCGCGCGATGTTCCAGGTCGGTGACACCGTGTGGATACGACGCCGAGGTCAGCCGACTCGGTGCACGGAGGTGTCGCGGCGAGGTGTGGTGACGCGGCTGCTCCCGACACCGCTGGTGGAGGTGGACGGTGCCCCGTGGCACGTGCGGTGTGTCCGGCGGCGATTCGGGAGTGAGGACGCCGGACCAGACGGGAGCGCGAGCGAGTCGGAGGACTTTGACCCACCGGAGGAAGTGATGGAGCAACCGCGTAAGGTGTCGCCCAGTGCGGGTGGGGCGGTAGAACCGGAGGCGGAGCGTCCGCCACCGGCACCGCCGGATGCGTGGGCGACGGCAGAATTGAGTGCAGACCTCGCAGACGGCGCGGGCCGGGCGGAGGATTGTGAGGACGAAGCGTTTTATGACGACCACCCGAGCGCTGAATGTGTGGTCACGGAGGATGCACGGGATGGGCGAGCCGCGCCCCGGCGAAGTATGCGTGTGAGGCGGGCGCCAGTCGAATTGTATGGTTGCGGTGTACCAAGTGATTTGTGTATACCGGACGACGATGATGATTATTGATAATCAGGTGGAGGTGTAGTGAGCAGCCATGCTGGTATGGATGGCCGGTGGCGCCGGTGTCAAGTCGCACCCGGCGCAGTCAGCGGTTTTTGCAGCGCGGTCTGTTGTTGAGGGCGGCTGGGTCGGCAGCACGCGCGACTCACGCTCAGTAGTGTCGGTCCGTCGACTGCGAATACACGTGCTTCCCCGTGCTCGGTACTTACTTTTGGATCGGCAACTACAATAACAAAAAAAAAAAGTTTTTAAAAAAAAAAAACCAAAATTTTTGGGTTCCCCTCCAACAAAAAAAACCCCTTCTTTTTTAGGGGGGGTATAAAATTTTTTTTTTTTTCCCCCCCCCCCCTAATTAAAACCCCCCCCCCCCACCCATATAATATTATTGATAAAAAATAAAAACAATGTTTTTTTGTATGTAAAAAAAATTGGCGGGGGGGGGGAGCACCCCCCCACCCAACCAAAAAAAAAAAAAAAAAAAAAAAAAAAAAAAAAAAAAAAAAAAAAAAAAAAAAAAAAAAAAAAAAAAAAAAAAAAAAAAAAAAAAAAAAAAAAAAAAAAAAAAAAAAAAAAAAGAAAAAAAAAAAAAAAAAAAAAAAAAAAAAAAAAAAAAATAAAAAAAAAAAAAAAAAAAAAAAAAAAAAAAAAAAAAAAAAAAAATATAAAAAAAAAAAAAAAAAAAAAAAAAAAAAAAAAAAAAAAAAAAAAAAAAAAAAAAAATATAAAATTTTTTAACATCGAAAAGCAGGAGATATGGGCGGACTCCGCCCTCCCTCCGCTGCGCGTGTTAAAATACGCCAGAGAATGTCACACCGGACAAAACAGCTTCAAACGGGATGTTGCAAGGTGCAGAAATTAATTCGAAGAACGGAAATGTCAGCTTGAAAGGGACGTGCTAGAGATACCAAGCTGCTATATATATATATATATATATATATATATATATATATGTAATCATATATAATCTGTGTCATGCGGAATCTGTGAATCCAATTCCGCACGACACTGCAACGCGTGGGTGTAAAACTTCGCGAATGCTCAACGAGGTCCATTTGTGTAGCGTACTTGGCCCAGATGCCTGCTCTGGTAGGCCAAAGAGAGAAACGGGGTTAGATGTTAATCTCCCCCTTTCAGCCATTTAGTGTTTAAATCCGATGGAAATATGGAAGTTCTGCGGAAATTGAATTGACTTGACTGTTTGTCCTTCCCTTTTGTTTGGGAAATATACCCTCTAATCCACAAATGGTTCGACATAAAACCTTTGGTTAATTGTCGAAGCGTAAAATCTTCAGCCACGTATTGGTCATTCGTCAACAGCATCCATGATGCCAGGTAAGGAAGGTGCCTATGCTAATCCCATGGCAAACGACAAGGAAAAATGGTAAGATACGGTATATGTATGTATCGTACGATATACATCCATAGATACGATATATGTATGTGATGGTATGCCCTAAAGTAATTACTTCAGAAAACTACTCCCTAGAAGCTGAGACTGACGGTGGATCCTGGGACTGACGGCGGTCGCCCTGGGACTGACGGCGGGTTCTGGGACTGACGGCGGGTCTTGGGACTGACGGCGGGTCCTGGGACTGACGGCGGGCCCTGGGACTGACGGCGGGTTCTGGGACTGACGGCGGGTCCTGGGACTGCCGGCGGGCCCTGGGACTGACGGCGGTCGCCCTGGCTCCGGATGACGGTCCGTCCATCGGAAGGTGTCCGGACCGTCGACAGGTGGTCCGCCAACACGCCCGCGGACCATGTTTCCCGACCTGCCGCCGGACCAAGCGGCTATCAGACCCCCGACGTGGGCGCGTCCCGTTACTCGAACGCTGGGCGAAGACGATCCTCGTGTAGTCACGCGATTTATCTGTGTCGGAACAACCAGCAGCTACAAACAATGGCCCGCCACTTGGACACGTTTGCCTAATAGGAGAGCAAAAAAGTAGATCGTGCGCAGCCGAAACGACGAGGAGTCGATTCCTGTTGCCGGCAGGGGCTCCTCCTAACGCCGGCAGGGGTCCCTCCTGACGCCGGCGGGGGTTCCCGTCGCCGCCGGGGGTCCTAGTGATGGTGGCAGGGGCGCCACGTCGGCGAAGATAGCGCGCCGTCGTTCGCCGTTTGCAGCCTGGCTGCAGCGCTGCACGCCGCGCCGTGTTCGCGGCGACCTCTGCGGCCTCTCCTGCGCGGGCGTCACGTGACGCACCGACGGCCGGACGTGCCCGCAGGCGGTGCCGTCGTACGGCGCTCGGCCCGGCCGCTGTCGGGCCGCGTGCCGGCGAGAGCTTCCGCTATCGGCGCGAGTCGCGGCGCCAACTGGTGCGTAATGGCGCGAAAACCAGACCGCAGCAGGCGATTTGCGCGCCAGTTTGCGCGTTGGAATGGCTCGGTGGTGTGGGGTCGGACTGTGGCCCGACTGGCTCACTAATCGCATAGACCATCAGCTGGCGAGAATGACGGGGCTCCCGGTCGTCACGATATGCAGCCGACCGTCGTTGATAACCACGGCGGCATGTGCCCAGCTGTCGATCCCAGCTGGTCAGCTGTCGATCCCAACTGGTCAGCTGTCGATCCCAACTGGTCAGCTGTCGATCCCAACTGGTCAGCTGTCGATCCCAACTGGTCAGCTGGCGCGCAACCAGAGCTGGTCGTCTGCTGTGGTGCTCTTCAGACTTGACAGACAGGCGTCTCTTCCCTCCGCGGCATCTGGAGCGCCGGTCGCGTTCTCTCCGCGTTGCGAAGCGGAATCGCCGTCCGTTGTGCCCAGAGCGGCCGGATCGGCCCGATGTTGAGTGTGGTGGCGCGAAGTAGGCTTCGTCGGGCCCCGACTCGGAACGGTGGTCCCCGGAACATGGGTTTGCCCGGGCCCCAACTTGGAACGCTGGTGCTCAGAACATTGGTTTGGCCGGACCCGACTCGGAGCGGTGATAAGCGAGCATCTGTCGCCTGGCAAGCTCCAGCCGTACCATACGTTTGGCCGCATACCGGCGTAATATATATGAGGGAATAAATCAGCACAGCTAGACATGTGGGTCGATAAATCCTCCCATGCTGGTTGTACAACGCGCTTCTAAGCAATATGAATATCTGATTATTTCACGGTTGAACATCATAAATGGGCCAGCCGACCATTAAAGCTTTACAATAACACGTGTAGGCGTTCCGAGCAAAGGAAACCAGCAAGCTATAAACGTGACATCAGGAGCACGGCTCGGCAGCCATTGAAGCTGACACAGTCTTGGCTCTACCAGCTCGGATTAAATTGTGGTGCATTGATTAAATGTTATGTAGCTATTCACCTGCTAACCTCAGGGCGATGTTTTTGATGAATTGATTGCAATGTTCGTATGCGTTTTTCATGTCGTTCTATTTTGCCAGCCTTGATATATGCTTTCTGATGGCCAACTGGCGGCAAGCTTTGCCTTTCATTTTGTCTGCCTTGTTGTTTTCTTTGAACATTTAATCCTGGTGGACCCCTCTCACTACAATCAGTACTTAACTTAATTTTGACTATTCGTCGTATTTTCCAAAACCTCATGTGTCCTGCTTTCGTCCATCCTTCCACAATATCAACTGATCCTGGCTATCTAAAAGTGATGGTAAAACTGAACGTAGCGATTTTGCAGATTTACCATTGGTATAACTTCATGCATTACCGTAGTTCTCCTGTTGTCTTGGGGTCTGAAAGTGCGGAAGCATTGGTTGCATCTTCTTGGCTGATAGCTTCAACAAAAAAGAGCAGCTGTACAGCTGCCCTATTATTAGTTTCAGGAAAACAAACGCTAAGCTGGTGGAGTGGAATGAAAATTCATAGAGCCGGATGAGTAAAACTAGTCCTTTGTCCCTAAACCAACTTCAAAATGATGCTAACGTGCATAATCGGACGCAGCTCCAGGATGCGATAAGGATGAACGTGACTACAACTCTGTATTGGCCCTGCAAGGCAATTACAGGGTTCTGCTATCACATTGTATACCTGAGCTGTTCCTAACGCCGAGGCGACACACAACGCGATGCATTTGTCAACATTCATTAACATTTAGATAATTACATTAAGGCAATATGGATGAACCAGGGGATGGAGGAGTTTGAAAATTATTGGCGTAGAGGTCACCAGTGTAGTGGAGAATAACACGACGAAATTTTCAAATTCGATCCTATCCGCGTCCTTATGAATCAATTCAATATGTGCCCATATTCATACCGGATATAGATATCCATTCGTTATCCATTCGCTTCCAAGAATATGACATAGCTAAAACCGGATAGGATGCAGTAATAAATGGCATGGAAAGCATGACCAACATAAAATATCTTAGCTAGCAAGACTTGAAACTTGAAACAAAAACATGTCTCATCATTTCGTGCGAAATGTGGATTGGGTACAATTTTAATTAGCAACACTATAATTTCCCAAGCATAAAAATATAACTTCAGGTCAAGGACAGAGACGAGTGAGGCACTGGGTGAATGAGCCCCTCCCATGGGAAGGTGCGCCCCCCCCATCCCCACCCCACCCCGGCCGGAAAAAAGCGCCCCTCTGGGAAGGTTCGAGTGCCCCTCCCCCCCTCTTCGGTTTTTCAGCCAATGACCGGCGCCCCTCCAGGTACTTTCCAAGTAGCGGCACTCCGGACATGTGCCCCCATGGCAATTCTTGGGTCCGCCCCTGCTTCAGATCGGATCTGCAGACCGTCTTGTCCTCTAACGTACGCTAGTTAATGGTATATGGGTATGAATAAAGCATCCAAGAAACAGGACTAGTGCCAAGTAATGCAATAGACAAAGGTAACAGCACTTCAAAATAAAATGTTAAAAATCATCTTCCTGTTCATATGCAAATTTGCAGAACCTCCTCTAACATGTTAACTATGCGAGATGTGTCCCACCTCGTGCCGTGAAATCCCGCCTAGTAGGGCAAGAAACCCCACTTAGTCAAAGAGAGTTTCAATGGAAAAAGCAACCAAAACACAATGTTTTATAGTTCTGCGAGTGGAAGTGATTTTTTCCTCGGAATAGGGCATTTGTTTTCAAGAAGAAAAATGGTAGCAAGTTGGCAGCACTTATCCTGAGGTCAAAGCGACGAGGAAAGCTCAAATATGACCGGTTTACATGGAAAATTAATGCTATAAATCCAGCAATTGGGTCTATTAACGGTGGTATCACAAAAAACTACTTTCTAGACGTTTACGCACGGCACAGAGGAGCGGTGCGATGCGAGCCAGGCCGCGTGGCACGAGTGACGAGGGCTCGATATTCATTTGCAGCCTTTTCTTCGATGTTGCTAAAATGAAGAGACATATGAAGTTAAATAGACGCCTTTATAAAAGGAAAGGTATATAACATGGTGGAATGTTGGTCGGTTTTTCCTCCCCCAGGCGACATCAAGTGCGCACAACTGAAATTGGCTTAGAGCAATGGCTGGGAGCCAGTTGCACTGGTGGATCCAGAGGGCATCTTGGCCATCCCCCTCCCCACTGCTTGTTTGACGAGGACAGCGTGGCTCAGTTCGCCAGTGAAGTCTGCGATCAGTGGCCTACCATAGAGCTCTGCAAGCGGGAACATGAAAATACAGATGCAAAGCTGGTAGCAACGCAGGCCACGGCTACAGGCGCGCTGAAGCAGCTGCTGTCAGCCTTCATATGCGACCCAACGAAGCCTTCACCGTACAGCATTGCTACCGAGCGAGCAGTGTCACACTACAACAGCATCAAGTCATCGCACCGCATGAGTACGACAAACGACACGGTGAACGACATCAGCATCAAGGCCATCAGCATCAACAGTGCGGAAACTGCGTCGTTCGATCGCCGCCCAGCAGTGTACAAGTATCTAGCCAAGAAGGCGAGGCGCGATTTGCTCCCGGGCCCGCAAACATACAAGAAGAAAGGGTTCGTCCCGAAGTTCTATCATTCAGAGGGAACGCTGTAGGTAACGTGTTCTTACTGGGGCGCGCGAGCGCACTGGGAGCCATCGCACAAGCCGACGCTGCCGCGCATCCTGGACGTGCCGCCGGTGCGCGGCTGGATCGCCGAGTAGATCCGCTGGTGTGAAGCCGTGGCACACCCGCTGAATATGGGTACCGGGTACGGTGGTGCGGGTGGCAGGTCAGCACCGACCGGCTGCCCGCACAGTGCGGCCGCCGTTGCCGCCCAATGCCTGTTGCACGTGTCCGTGGCGTCGCCGTCGATGTTGCCGCACCACAGGCGCTCGTAATGTGCGCTTGTGCCGATCGCGTCGCCTCAGCCGTCGCCAGCCGCCCCCGCCCACAGTCCGGAGCCAGTCCAGTGTCCACAGCACAGCGCCGACCGCCGCCGTCCGCCGCCAGCCGCCCCCGCCCACAGTCCGGAGCCAGTCCAGTGTCCACAGCACAGCGCCGACCGCCGCCGTCCGCCGCCAGCCGCCCCCGCCCACAGTCCGGAGCCAGTCCAGTGTCCACAGCACAGCGCCGACCGCCGCCGTCCGCCGCCAGCCGCCCCCGCCCACAGTCCGGAGCCAGTCCAGTGTCCACAGCACAGCACAGCGCCGACCGCCGCCTGCCGTCGCCAGCCGCCCCCGCCCACAGTCCGGAGCCAGTCCAGTGTCCACAGCACAGCGCCGACCGCCGCCGACCGCCGCCGGCCGCCACCCAGTCCGGCGTCTGTCCAGTCTGGCGCCGCGCCGGCGTACAGGTTAGCTTAGTCATCAGTCCGGCTGCACCCGGCACGGATCCCAGTCTGCGGCAGCCGGTCAGCCTGGCAAAAAGGGTGCCGGTGGGTGCCGTATAGAGCCCGCGCTGTTTCCAGTGGGTAGCCAGGACTTGGTCCAGGGAGGGGATGAACATCCGAAGGGCCCCCTACCTACTTAATCCCCCCCCACACTTTCCCGAAGCTCCTCGGATTTCTGGCATATCGTTTTCAAATGGCCCTACAGACACACACACACACACACACACACACACACATACATGTATATATATATATATATATATATATATATATATATATATATATATATATATATGTATGTATATAGGAAAATATGATTCAATGGTTATCATTACTTTGTCTATTAAGCCTAGTAAGCCTGTTTTGTCCCTGCTTATTCAGGGTTTTCCACCTACAGGCAGACCTCTCTAGCACTATGAATCTCTGACCTTCCCAGTCCTTGGTAGTACGTATGGCTTTCAAGGACATCTTAGCTCTGAGGCTGGCCGTCAGTATCCCTCGCGCCTATCGCCAGTTCTCAGGGACTCCCGTAGCTCTCAGGTGCCCATCCTAAAGCTCAGGGGCATCCCAGTCTAGTCATATCTGGTACTCTGGGGCCCTATTCATCCGGTAGGAGCCATATTCAACTTCCATGGTCCATTCCTAGTTCTCGACAAACCTGTCTAGCTTTCACGGGCATCCTGCAGCTCCTAGTCCTCACAATTTCCAACAAATATCGCCAGCTGTCGGACAACATCGCCATTCCTCGGCTGTTAGGGTCCCTTTCAAGCCGGGACGGCACTTGGCTGGAGTTGAAGCTCGAGCTGGCATTGGCATTCCAGCTTTCGGGCGAGTCCCTCTTGTCTTCACGGCTCTTGTCAGCCCTCAGGGTGGACGTCTTCAGGTTTCAAAGGCCGTTCCACGCAAGCTGTTAGATTCGTTTTATTTTTTCCTCAATTATATTCCCATAAGCCTTGAGGGCCACTCGCGGACCACTGAAGGCGGTCCCTGGAGGTTCCATCGAACTCACCAAGGGTGGTTTTGTAGGGGTGGCGGCTCTGCCGTCGGTGGGGTGTGGGGGCGAAGGGGTGGTTTACCCTCTACCGTTTGGATACGCCACTGCTTTTTAACAGCCCGGGGTTTCTCCATGGGCTTAGTAGAGGCCCTTTACGTAGCACCGGGAGCCATTCACTTTTACCCGGATCGTCTTCGTAGCCAAGAGGTCTCTTCATCAGCATGAGGCTCGCTGTCTGCTCTGAGCCCCTCTCCATCAGCATAAGCCAAAGCCGATCCAATCGCCCTGCATGACCTCAGGGGCCATCTTTTACGGCTCAAGACACTCTCCGTACGGCCGGATGCCCCTTTTCAACAGCTTGGACCTTCGCGATCACGCAAGGATCCCATATATGTGGTATTAAAATGAATTAAACTATGCACTCGAATTTATGTGAGCTTTCTGAGGTTTCACCTTGTGCTCAAATTCTACCCATGCATCCATAGGGAGACCGGCGTGACATGACATAGGGGTGGGATAACATACAAGCCTTCACCGCCAAACCGAGGCTTGAGTTGTTACAAATATCAAACATATTGCTTCTGGTGCTCTCTATTCTGTGGTGGATCTGGTGCATTCTACTCTACTTCTGGTGCTCTCTACTCTGTGATGGTTCTGGTGCTCTCTACTCTGTGGTGGTTCTAGTGCTCTCCACTCTACTTCTGGTGCTCTCTAATCTGTGGTGGGTCTAGTGCTCTCCACTCTACTTCTGGTGCTCTCTACTCTGTGGTGGTTCTAGTGCTCTCGACTCTATTGCTGGTGCTCTCTACTCTGTGGTGGTTCTAGTGCTCTCTGCTCTACTTCTGGTGCTCTCTACTCTGTGGTGGTTCTGGTGCTCTCCACTCTACTTCTGGTGCTTCTACTCTGTGGTGGTTCTAGAGCTCTCTACTCTACTTCTGGTGCTCTCTACTCTCGGTCACGGTCGTTTGATGCACAGTTGGCAGGCGGTTACGAGACGTCCAGCACTAATCGGTGAGGCGTCCTCCGTTCATGAGGTCAGTATGTCTGTCACAACGTCATCAATGCGTCTGTGTATGCTGATGGTGACTGGTGTGCCTGACATCACCGTAAGTGCACATCTCAAGACGACACCACACCTCCGTGCACCTCAGAAGACGACACCACACCTCCTTGCACCTCAGAAGATTGCACCACACCTCCGTACACCTCAGGAGACGGCACTACACCTCAGTGCACTAAGCGTTATTTGGATCGGCTTGGCTCAGCACAGAACAAAGGCGGCGTTGGACCTTTCAGAAACACGCCGGTGACTGTACACTCAAAAAGCCAGGAGCGGCACACATTAGCTATGCGCATCAGCGACAATATGATTTATGGGCCAGATGATAAATTCCACATTGTTCTCGACCATCGATATAAACACAATGGCGACCGTGGATCCGGGCAGGTCGGCTGTCATTTTCGTCCAAATCGGCCTCGGTTTTTACGTCTTGTTCATATGTGGCCGCCAGAAGCGGGGGTCGAGGTGATACATCACAGCATGTCGGGTGGGCCGGAGCCCGCCTGCCGACCACCGACACCCCCGCCGGACCCGTCTACCGAATACCAATGCTGCCGCAGAGGCAGAGTCGCACCGGTGTGGCACTGCGCAAAAGTGGGTGGTGGAAGGAAAGTAGGCTGGAGGGGAGGACGTAGGAGAAAGAGGGAGATAGGAGGAGAGGAGATAGGAGAAAGAGAGAAGGTAGAAGAAGGAGAGGAGGTAGGAGAAAGAGGATGTAGGAGAAGGAAAGGAGGTAGGCGAGGCAGCAAGAGAAGTGGAAACTCTAGCGCAATATGCTACAGAAATCTAGAATTTGCTTCCCACTCTTGTAGAACATCGAATTGTGCTCTGAATTGCTACAGGTTTCCAAACTACGCAACACCTGCAGTCGCCGTCATACTGTTGACGTCATACTGTTGACGTCATACTGCAGTCGCCGTCATACTGCTGCACAACTAACTGAACGTCAGATCACACGCGGTGTCGTGATCACCGCCTCCTTTGACACGCCGACTAACACGGAGGAGTTAGACCCATCCGAGTCAGGGCGCCAGTCCCTCCCCGGGAAATAATTGGTCGATTTGGGGACATGGAATTCAAAGTAGACATTTCTTTGAGAAGGCTGTTCTTTTTATATGGTATAACTTGCAAGTTCCTTATGACAAAAAGATAGATCTGATGGCAAAATTGGGTGTAAAATAGCAAAAATATCAAACTGGTAAATAGTAAGTAAGTAACGCCATGCTTCCTAGCAAATTGTTAAGGTTCAAGATTCGTTTAGCGTAAGCTGGTGGAAGACGCGAAATAATATTCAGGGTGTAATATGTCTTGGACGTGACATCCTAGGTTGAGCAGTCAGTTTATGCACTTCTCTATCAGTGTAAACGCTTTTGGTTGAAGCGTGATCTCCGGTAGCTTTTGCTCAGCCGAATCCTGCTCAGAGATGGCATCGACTGGGGTGGGGGTGGCGGTGGCTTTGTGCCAGTCGACGTCTGCTCACGACATTTGGCGGCGCTGGAATCCATGGACGTGATCTGTAGTAATCCTTCAGCCCAATGACACGCCCCGAAGACGTGACCTCGCCTCCTGTCAATGGGATGGGTTCCAATCGATAGTTTGCCGGGTCCGGGAAGTTGGGAAATATCCAAATGGGATATTTCCCAATAGATCCAACAGATCCAAATGGGAAATATGAAAAGTTAGGAAACGTGCGTGCTTCGAGGCGGGAACGCGGCTGTACCGCAATACGGAGCCGCATTTGTCACGTTATTTGATGAACTAGCCTGAGTCTTGGCCGACTGTATTCCTGTAAGGTGATGAATTTCTGGCTCTGATGTTAGAATATGATATTGGCAACGAAATTAAACGCATTTTTGTTAATTTAAGACCCGTCAATTTAAGCGCGACTTCCCAGAATGATGAGAAGATATGGTGGGCAGCATCAACACCGGATGAAAATGCAGAAGTTCACTGGCGGAAACAATTTCGGTTGATCACTAGCCTAGTACATTTGCTTTCAATATACCAGTTCCTACAGGCTTAGGCATTAGCGCATGAAAACCTTTCTTTGGCCCAAACCTCGTTGGAGAATCGGAATATTGGAATATCAACGCCAGTTCACGGATACCTGCTGTATTTAATGGCGATGGGTTCATGAACATTTCTTTATCCTCCGAACTTGCCACGCCCCAAGCACACGACCCTGCCTAGTGCCACTCGTCCCGTCCTCTGTTCATCAGGTCAGATAAATCAGGATAGACCCCACGATAGGCGCCACTAATCCGGTCCTCTGTTCATCAGGCCAGATAAGTCAGGATAGACCACCACGATAGGTGTCACTTGATCCCGAAACGGCTGTCCAGTAAGGGGATCGAAAGCCGAGGCGTGTGGTGTATGTGCACTTGCAGCATATGTGACCAAAATATTCACATTCATAGACAAAATGTCCATTGTTGGCAGGCATTGCCTCATAACCCACCGACAAAAGCTGTTCTGTTCATGCAATTATTGTTTAATACAATGAAGAATGGCTCTTAGATGTTCCTGGGTTTTAGCCATTGCGTGTAATGAAAATATACGACCTTCAATATACCAGGAGGTGCTGAGTTGACATCAAAAGTAACGTTAAGGATTATACTTTATTACTCAACGTTTCGGCCAGGGGCCATCGTGGCCCCTGGCCGAAACGTTGAGTAATAAAGTATAATCCTTAACGTTACTTTTGATGTCAACTCAGCACCTCCTGGTATATTGAAGGTCGTATATTTTCTTTACACGCACTGTTCATGCAATTATTGGGAGCTTTTCTTTTCTCACTACACTTTGGTGCACGAAATACGAAACACAAAATACCAGCCGCGGCCCTGGTAATTTTAGTGGTGGCAATTGACAAACTTGACAGATTCTACTTTTGATTCTATAGTACTGTCATGAACTGCGTTCCTGCGCAAGACATTCCACCCATTTCATCGGGGGGAGGTGGTTGAGGAAGTTCCTTCTGCTACATTCTTTCGTAGGACGCCCCATTCATCATGCACGTGGCAACCTCTGCTGACCTGCTGGCGACACACGTGCCAACATCACATCACGTGACGGTGGTGACACGACACGTTCATCTGAGACACACTGCGCCCGTGTCAGGTGTCACCGGACACCCCAGCTGCAGCGGTCTCCGCAGCCCGTCAGAGCGACCTATGTGTGGTCTGGACTGCAGCTGCCAGCTGTCCTGTCGGCCGTCCGGGCCGCACCGAGAGCTGCACGAGCAACCGCAGAAGACGTGGTTCATGTATCACGGCTCAAGGAAAGCCAATGCAAACCTCTATAATTTGTGTGTTCATTTTGGAGCCGCTGATTGCGCCCGGCGTGGTGTGTCTGTGGGGCTGCGGGGGCAGTCGCGACGTCAGGTGAGCAGCGGCCGATGTCCGACTGCGGGACGGCGACCCTCCTGCATCACCATTCTGACGGGGCCGGTGCACGTTGTCGGCTTTGACAGTTCGATAAGGGGCCGACAGTTGGTCAGACAACAATGCCGACAGTTTTTAATGATCGCTGTCAGCCAGGGACTCGTCCACCACCGAGACGGACGCCAGTCCAGCACGGCCGAACTTGTCGCCAGCGGCGCAGGTCCTGGACAAAAACCCGCCGTCAGTTTCAGCCAAGGCCCTGGTTTTTCCGGCCGACCGACTCAAGAGAAATGGACCGTGTTTTAGTGTTCAAATATGTGAGGTGCTCTATAAACCAAATGGAATCTCGCCATGAAAATTATTCCGCTCAAAACGCCCTTGATAGGCTAAATATAGATGTCGAAAAATGAAAGTGTCGTAAAATCCACTTGCCCAACAAACAATTTAAGTAGTGGTAGGCAAGTATAAGAACCATTTAACGCTTATTTCACACCAACAATGGGAAAATAAACTTCCATTTGATGGAAATGAATATGCTTGTGGTCCTCTGACATACTTGATTAACTTCGCGGTCCGCAGACCTCCGGAAGTAACAACTAATATGTGAAAACGCACCTTTGTTCAGGTTAATTTCCCGCACGATGACACTAATTGTCATTGGTGGCTATTTATATTAGTCTCCTAGTAACTGTTCATCATAGTTTCACCCATTCGAGAATATCGCAGAAACATCTGTAGTCAGAGCTGGGACAATTGCGCGAAGTTTTTTGACACGTATGCAACAACTGCGCAGTATTCGTCTCATGGAAAGTGCAGTGACGGGCTAAAGCACACGCCGCTTAAGGCTAATATCAAATGCGTCAATTAAAAAGATGGTTTCGTTTTACCTTACTACTGAACTTCTCTGTTCAATTCCTACAACTCTATTCTTATTCAGCAACCTTCAAAGAGTATTTTCGTACCAGACTAACCAAAGAGGATCTGTCGATTCGCGTTGGGCCTTCATGACCAGGAGCCATCACCGTTGCACTGTCATTCGGATTCACGGATATTTTTCGGTTATTCAAGTACTGACCAGGGTACTCAGAAGCTGCAGGCTAGATTCTGCGACCAATGGTACCAATGTTCCAATGGTGACCAATGGCACCAATGGCAAACTATGGCAAACTATGGCATAACTTTGGTTAGTTCAGCAATACATTGATGCAGACTGCCGTGGCTCCAGATTCAACAGCAATCTGACTGACAGCCCATGAAAAGCAACCTCTACTCCGCCCATTAGTGGTCACCGCTGGATTTCCACGTGCATCCGTTCACCAAACCAATATCCAAGTGTGGAGAAAACTCGCCACTTTGCAACAACGGTGGATGACATGTCATAAAGCTTTGGAAATGCTGGTAACAGATCAACAGTGGGCGTGGTATTCTATAATTCATGCATCAGTATCTAACCAATGCGTATGGTACCACTGCCAAGGAAGCCATCCACCCAGCAAGCACGTATTAAAAAAATTAGATTGAAAATTTTAACTACACAAATTACAAAGGCACTCAGGAACATCAACGCGGCAAAGCAGATCCGATAGCAAAAATATCAAGGAGCCTGAACTTGCGCGATAGAGTACAAGCAACACAAAATCGCAGCTTGCTTTACCGCATGACATCACGTGGTCGGGGCTGGCGAAGGGGGCAGCAGCCGACACCTTCTACAGCTGTGACAGACCGGTGCTGGTCGGGGCTGGCGAAGGGGGCAGCAGCCGACACCTTCTACAGCTGTGACAGACCGGCACTGGTCGGGGCTGGCGAAGGAGACAGCAGCCAACACCTTCTACAGCTGTGACAGACCGGCACTGGTCGGGGCTGGCGAAGGGGGCAGCAGCCAACACCTTCTACAGCTGTGACAGACCGGCACTGGTCGGGGCTGGCGAAGGGGGCAGCAGCCAACACCTTCTACAGCTGTGACAGACCGGCACTGGTCGGGGCTGGCGAAGGGGACAGCAGCCGACACCTTCTACAGCTGTGACAGACCGGTGCTGGTCGGGGCTGGCGAAGGGGACAGCAGCCGACACCTTCTACAGCTGTGACAGACCGGTGCTGGTCGGGGCTGGCGAAGGGGACAGCAGCCGACACCTTCTACAGCTGTGACAGACCGGCACTGGTCGGAGCTGGCGAAGGGGACAGCAGCCGACACCTTCTACAGCTGTGACAGACCGGCACTGGTCGGAGCTGGCGAAGGGGACAGCAGCCGACACCTTCTACAGCTGTGACAGACCGGCACTGGTCGGGGCTGGCGAAGGGGGCAGCAGCCGACACCTTCTACAGCTGTGACAGACCGGCACTGGTCGGGGCTGGCGAAGGGGCAGCAGCCGACACCTTCTACAGCTGTGACAGACCGGCACTGGTCGGGGCTGGCGAAGGGGGCAGCAGCCGACACCTTCTACAGCTGTGACAGACCGGCACTGGTCGGGGCTGGCGAAGGGGACAGCAGCCGACACCTTCTACAGCTGTGACAGACCGGCACTGGTCGGGGCTGGCGAAGGGGACAGCAGCCGACACCTTCTACAGCTGTGACAGACCGGCACTGGTCGGGGCTGGCGAAGGGGGCAGCAGCCGACACCTTCTACAGCTGTGACAGACCGGCACTGGTCGGGGCTGGCGAAGGGGACAGCAGCCGACACCTTCTACAGCTGTGACAGACCGGCACTGGTCGGGGCTGGCGAAGGGGACAGCAGCCGACACCTTCTACAGCTGTGACAGACCGGCACTGGTCGGGGCTGGCGAGGGGGGCAGCAGCCGACACCTTCTCCAGCTGTGACAGACCGGCACTGGTCGGGGCTGGCCAGAGGGCAGCAGCCGACACCTTCTACAGCTGTGACAGACCGGCCGCTGGCACCAGCCGGATAGTTCTGAGGGCGTGCAACTCTGCCGCTCTTCCACCGGCTGAGGGCCGGGACGTCGCGTGTCGGTCAGCCTCTGAATATCACCCGATCAGCGCTGTCGGCTAGCGAGCGGCAAGCGGCAAGCGGCGAGCGGCAAGCGGTGAGCGGCGAGCGGCGAGCAGTAAGCGCAGGCTCTACCGCCACACGACCGGCGGGCCTGACGCCTGTCGCAGGAGCCAAGGTTGTGCCGGTTTGTCGCGACACCACCTGGTCTCGACCCGGCTCCTGGCGGCACGTCTCGTCTCGCGTCGTCTCGTCTCGCGTCGTCTCGTCTCGTGACGCATCGTCTCGCATCGTCTCGTCTCGCGTCGTCTCGTCTAGCGTCGTCTCGTCTCGCGTCGTCTCGTCTCGCGTCGTCTCGTATCGAGTCGTACCGTCTCGCGTCGTCTCGTCTCGCGACGCATCGTCTCGCGTCGTCTCGTCTCACGTCGTCTCGCCTCAGGTCGTCTCGCTTCGGGTCGTCTCGTCTCGCGTCGCATCGCCTCTCGTCGTCTCGGCTCGCGTCGTCCGTGTCGCACTGCATTGTTTGTATTACGTTTTGTCTGAGTGTGGCGTCGTTCTGATTTGGCATGACCGGGCCTGGGTCGGGTGTCGGCTCTTGCATTGTCTGTTCTGATTTGCTCTAAGTTGGGTTTTGATATAGCTGATGGGGGTTGCAGATATCCTGAAAAGGACTGCAAGAATCATTTCTAATTTCACTGCAATCTATGCAATGGGAAGATTTGCGAATTGACTTCAATCCATTTTAAGATAACTTTGCTATTCCCGAAAATTGGTCGTGAGTTTTGAAAACGTTATTATGCGACTCTAGAATCAGAAACTCGCGGCATCACAGAAAATGCGCGTTGTAACTTATAATACATTGAATACGACATCATCTAATCGGCTGAAAGTCGTGCGTAATAATATTGTTGACAGTAAAGAACAACATGGATCCACAAGACCTAGATACTCAGAACAGACATGTCGGAGACATCATCAAAGATGCTCATTTATTTTAAAATAAAGATATAAGAGTAATTACTAAGGCACATACTTCAGCCACATCGGCTGAAAATCCTACTTTTTCTTCAATTCATAGGTGAATGTTTCAATTTTGGCCTGTGTGATAAAATAGCACCCCCACGCTAAGATGCTTTCATCGGTTTTGAGATCTTCCTCTGGATAAACGTGCAAACATCGATATCCAACACGAGGCATCATTTGTTGGTGTTTGAAAAAAAGGACATACCGGAGCCGAGAGCTTCCAGATGTGCTTAGCGCAGCGGCAGCTCATTCCTAACACATACATATGTTCATAGCACTGCCGTATGACTTGTGTGAGACTTTTGACGATAGTCGTGCTTTGGAATGAAACGGTCATCAGTGCTCTTCGCGATAAGGTTTTGACAAAAGTTTCCAAGACTGGGGAAACTCATGAGTGCATACTTTGCCCAGCTAATGCCAATTTGCGGTGAAGTCGCGAGCCAGACCGCTGAGTAACTTCCTGCAAATCGTCTGGAATATGTTTTGGGAAGGGTCAAGGTACGCAACTAAAAGGGACAAATTGCTTTGGAGGCCACAAAAGTACACAGTAGAAACTGAAGAATCAGAAAATTTAAGAAAACTCATCGTTAGTGGAGCTGAGCATCTTTTTAACCAATGCCACCCGATCCGTCACATTTTTTTTCACCAGCTGTTTCCAAGATACAAGTGCATCAACTCCTTATATCCCATTCATATTCCAAACGTTTGAGAAGACATATGGTTCCATTGGCTGCCTTCTGAGTGCACCTAATCTTCATCTCGAATGAGAAGGAAAATATGCCCTACATATGCAGCGGGCGTACAAATAATGTAGGTGCCTTGCATGAAAAATAAAGTTGGGGAAAAGAATAAGAAAACTATTTTCATTGTACACTGCCAAATAAAGTCCATGGACTTCGAACGGCCTAAATATGATAACATCCTGCTACTATTTACAAATAATTTCCAAGTTTTTAACACCGCATTTTAAAAGGTGAACATAATTATAATGACAAAAAATAATTTGGGGTAAGGTGTATCTTAAAACAACGGATGCGATTAGGTGATGGCGACAATGCAGCAATCTGAGCATTCGGAAAGAGAAAAAAGCACCAAGGTGGAAATGTCACCAAAATACACTGGCGTCTGGCAGCGGGACCACCCCTCAGCACCCTGTGCAGCGCGGCTCGTCCCGCATCGCACCTCGACATTGTGAGGTAAACATCACCGGTTCGATGCTGGAGCCATGGCCGCCTCTGTTGTACCACTGGCGGCCGCCCCTGCTGATTGTGAGGTAAACAGCACTGGTTCGATGCTGGAGCCATGGCCGCCTCTGTTGTACCACTGGCGGCCGTCTCTGCTGATTGTGAGGTAAACATCACTGGTTCGATGCTGGAGCCATGGCCGCCTCTGTTGTACCACTGGCGGCCGCCCCTGCTGATTGTGAGGTAAACATCACCGGTTCGATGCTGGAGCCATGGCCGCCTCTGTTGTACCACTGGCGGCCGTCTCTGCTGATTGTGAGGTAAACATCACCGGTTCGATGCTGGAGCCATGGCCGCCTCTGTTGTACCACTGGCGGCCGCCCCTGCTGATTGTGAGGTAAACATCACCGGTTCGATGCTGGAGCCATGGCCGCCTCTGTTGTACCACTGGCGGCCGTCCCTGCTGATTGTGAGGTAAACATCACCGGTTCGATGCTGGAGCCATGGCCGCCTCTGTTGTACCACTGGCGGCCGTCCCTGCTGATTGTGAGGTAAACAGCACTGGTTCGATGCTGGAGCCATGGCCGCCTCTGTTGTACCACTGGCGGCCGTCTCTGCTGATTGTGAGGTAAACATCACCGGTTCGATGCTGGAGCCATGGCCGCCTCTGTTGTACCACTGGCGGCCGCCCCTGCTGATTGTGAGGTAAACATCACCGGTTCGATGCTGGAGCCATGGCCGCCTCTGTTGTACCACTGGCGGCCGTCCCTGCTGATTGTGAGGTAAACATCACCGGTTCGATGCTGGAGCCATGGCCGCCTCTGTTGTACCACTGGCGGCCGCCCCTGCTGATTGTGAGGTAAACATCACCGGTTCGATGCTGGAGCCATGGCCGCCTCTGTTGTACCACTGGCGGCCGCCCCTGCTGATTGTGAGGTAAACATCACCGGTTCGATGCTGGAGCCATGGCCGCCTCTGTTGTACCACTGGCGGCCGTCCCTGCTGATTGTGAGGTAAACATCACCGGTTCGATGCTGGAGCCATGGCCGCCTCTGTTGTACCACTGGCGGCCGTCCCTGCTGATTGTGAGGTAAACAGCGCTGGTTCGAGACTCGAGCCACGGCCGCCTCTGTTGTACCACTGGCGGCCGTCCCTGCTGATTGTGAGGTAAACATCACCGGTTCGATGCTGGAGCCATGGCCGCCTCTGTTGTACCACTGGCGGCCGCCCCTGCTGATTGTGAGGTAAACATCACCGGTTCGATGCTGGAGCCATGGCCGCCTCTGTTGTACCACTGGCGGCCGTCTCTGCTGATTGTGAGGTAAACAGCACTGGTTCGAGGCTCGAGCCACGGCCGCCTCTGTTGTACCACTGGCGGCCGTCCCTGCTGATTGTGAGGTAAACAGCGCTGGTTCGAGACTCGAGCCACGGCCGCCTCTGTTGTACCACTGGCGGCCGTCCCTGCTGATTGTGAGGTAAACAGCGCTGGTTCGAGACTCGAGCCACGGCCGCGCCTGTCGTGCTACTGGCGGCCGCCCCCGCTGATTGGATTATGTAAATGTCGTGTTGTGCAGTGGCAACTGTTCCTCGTCGGCCGGAACTCGAGCGTGTAATGAGCCGGTCTCACCATAAATCATGACCCGGTAAACATGCGCCGCAGTGGCTTTCTGACCGTCGATTTGCGTTAGCTGCCTCCACTGAATCGCCATTGACCTCCACCATCACTGCGCGTCAGCTACCTCCTCTGAACCACAATTGACCTCCGCCATCCCCGCGCGTCAGCTACCTCCTCTGAACCACAATTGACCACCGCCATCCCCGCGCGTCAGCTACCTCCTCTGAACCACAATTGACCACCGCCATCCCCGCGCGTCAGCTACCTCCTCTGAACCACAATTGATCACCGCCATCCCCGCGCCCACTAGCTGTGTGCGCGGTGTGGCTGCCCATCTCTCTCATACAGCTACCTGCTCCGGCGAGCCTTTGCCACCCCACACTGGCGCTGGGTTTGCCCGCCGGCAGATCAGATAATCAGCTGTCGCAGACATTTCCGCCGAGCTGGCAGCCGCTGAGCTGGGTCCGAGTGCAGAAATGTCCGAGAAGTCACGTGAGTATCGACCTGCTGAAGAGGCACCATGGGTCAGTGAGTGTCGGCATCAGATAAGATTTGATATGTCAGTGACTGTCGACCTGCTGAAGAGGCACCATGGCTCAGTGACTGTCAACCTGCTGAGGAGGCACCTTGGCTCAGTGACCATCGACCTGCTGAGGAGGCACCATACATAGGTAAGTGAGTGTCGACACCAGAGGACGTCCCATGGGTCAGTGAGTGTCGGCACTAGAGGACGTCCCACGGTCAGTGGGTGTTGACCCCGCGGAATGTCTTCGCGGCGGGCCGTTTGGGTGCGACAGGCGACAACACAGGTTTCTGCTGCCGTTCAGATCCTCACTCCCGTTGCAGTGAATACCCGTACATCGGCCACTCAGAGAAAGCAGGGACCGTGGCTACCGACCCCCCCCATGCGTCACCCCAGCTGGGAGTAACCGACCACAAACGACATCCAGGAAGCTGGCTCGCTGTGAATTAGTCTCTGTCGCTCTTCCCATGAAGGAATCAATCGATTGTAATTTAGAATGAATAGGATGTATGCATACATAAACATCGGGATTCGGCCTCCCTGCTGTGGCGTATTGCCAAAGGCTTAAGAATTATTGATACGCGGGTCACGAACGCGCGCCCGGCGCAGGTACGGCGTGCAATTCCGGCCGGCCCCGCCGTCGGAAAGAAGCAGTCAGCTGTCTGCCAGGTTTTGTCGGCTGTTTTGCGGCGGCACGTGATAAACTTCTGTCGGCAAGAAGCGCGTCGCCGCCCGAGGCGTGCTCACGTATGCATAGTTCGCCGGCCCTGATCAGTCAATCAGACGTGCCCCGGCGGCCGCAGCGGTGCGCGCGCTCCCGCCATTCGCTGAATATTCACCACAGGTCGGGCCGGCCGCGAAGCTGGGCCGTTACGGCCTCAGTTTGATGCATGGCGCGGCGCACCTGCGAGAAGTGAAACATCGCAGCTGTGATGCTGAGAAGTGAAGCACAGAGCTGTGACACTCGGCCGTTACGGCTGCAGTCTGATGCATGACGTTGCGCACCTGTGAGAGGCGAAGTACTGCATTGAGCCGGCACCCATGCCACTGCGTCGCTTCGATAGGGTCCACAGAGCGACTTGACGTCTAAGTGTCAGCTTCGATAGGGTCTACAGAGCGACTTGACGTCTAAGTGTCAGCTTCGATAGGGTTCACAGAGCGACTTGAAGTCGAAGTGTAAGCTTCGATAGGGTCCACAGAGCGACTTGACGTCTAAGTGTCAGCTTCGATAGGGTCCACAGAGCGAATTGACGTCTAAGTGTCAGCTTCGATAGGGTCCACAGAGCGACTTGACGTCGAAGTGTCAGCTTCGATAGGGTCCACAGAGCGACTTGACGTCTGTCAGCTTCGGCCTCGAGGCGTGAGCATGACGTGGCCGGGCAAATCGTTATTGCCGGAGCTGGTGTCGGATACGCGACTGACTGTTGGTGTGCTGACCGCCAGCTGTGTCGACAGGCCAAGCGCGTCCATGTGCAGCTGAGGTGAGGCTGGGTCGGCGGCTCCAGTGACGCGCACCATCACCACCCGTGCAGCTGAGGTGAGGCTGGGTCGGCGGCTCCAGTGACGCGCACCATCACCACCCGTGCAGTTGAGGTGAGGCTGGGTCGGCGGCCGCAGTGACGCGCACCATCACCACCCGTCAGCCGGGCGCCTACCATTCATCAGACTGAGCGTCGCCTTCGGTCGCTGCCTCTCCCCCGGCTCCCGTCTGAGGACTTCATTACGGTCCACTAATGAGGCCACGCCGAACGTGACGCGTGGGCGGCCGACAACACACGCTGAGTGCCGGCTCTGGTCCGGCGCCGGCCCCGCCAAGTCTCCATATATTTGGCGGGAGTGGGCCGGCGCCCCGCCAGCCAGTCGTCCGTTACCTGCCGGCCGACAGCCGATGACGAGAACAATGAGGAGCCGGCGGTACATGGCGCGTCTACCATGCGAGGCACTGCCGGGGACCAACTGCGCCTCACCTCGACAGCCGGCGGTGCATGGCGCGTCTACCATGTGAGGAACTGCTGGGGACCAGCTGCGCCTCACCTCGACAGCCGGCGGTGCATGGCGTGTCTACCATGTGAGGAACTGCTGGGGACCAGCTGCGCCTCACCTCGACAGCCGGCGGTAGATGGTGTGTCTACCATGTGAGGAACTGCTGGGACCAGCTGGGGATGACATCCGGCGGTACATGGCGCGTCTACCTGTGAGGTATTGCTGGGGACCAGTTGCGCATCACCTCGACATCCGGCGGTACATAGCGTGTCTACCATGTGAGGAACTGCTGGGACCAGCTGGGGATGACATCCGGCGGTACATGGCGCGTCTACCATGTGAGGTACTGCTGGGGACCAGTTGCGCCTCACCTCGACATCCGGCGGTACATGGCGTGTCTACCATGTGAGGCACTGCTGGGGACCAACTGGGATGACAGCCGGCGGTACATGGTGTGTCTACCATGTGATGAACTGCTGGGACCAGCTGGGGATGACATCCGGTGGTACATGGCGCGTCTACCATGTGAGGTACTGCTGGGGACCAGTTGCGCCTCACCTCGACAGCCGGCGGTACATGGCGTGTCTACCATGTGAGGCACTGCTGGGACCAGCTGGGGATGACATCCGGCGGTACATGGCGCGTCTACCATGTGAGGTACTGCTGGGGACCAGTTGCGCCTCAACTCGACAGCCGGCGGTACATGCCGTGTCTACCATGTGAGGAACTGCTGGGACCAGCTGGGGATGACATCCGGCGGTACATGGCGCGTCTACCATGTGAGGTACTGCTGGGAACCAGTTGCGCCTCACCTCGACAGCCGGCGGTACATGGCGTGTCTACCATGTGAGGAACTGCTGGGGACCAGCTGCGCCTCACCTCGACAGCCGGCGGTAGATGGTGTGTCTACCATGTGAGGCACTGCTGGGGACCAGCTGCGCAGACTAGACAGAGATGAAGCAGGTGTAATGTGTTGGAACTATGACTGCACGCGTGCTGTTCTGCTGTGGAAGCGGGGCTTCCTTTCATCATGTTGCCGCTTTGCTGCTTAATCGTTATGGGAAGAGAATGGATCTAAACATCCTCATTTGGTGGTGCTTTTCTTCCGTGCATGGCCTCTTAAAGAATGTAAGGCGTCGTTGGCTGCGAATGGCAAGTCAAATTGTGACCAGACCTCTGGGCTCCAACCCTATTTATTGGCTGTTGAATTTGAGCCACTTGCTAAAAGGGCCACAGCGCGGGGCATATTCCACTTGCATCGAGATATACTAGGTACGTAGGTCTGATGTTTCAACACAGCAAAGAAGATAAATAATGGCAGAATGATCACCTGCATCGCAATCGCACCCCCGTCACTTCAAGCAAGACAATGAGGCAACCTGCTCAGCTGTTCCACGTTCGATTATCCGCCGGAGGTATTCTGAACTACACGCCATAAAAAGCTCGGAAGTAAACCTAATTAAAGCCCCACCCGGCAGTGATCCTCCGCACCCAGTTGTCTTTGCTGCAACTGACAACACGGTGGTATCACAGTTTCTTTTTTACTGAGGATCCAGTGTCCACCGACAGTGTGTTTTTGCGACGGGGCGTTAACACTGCTGCAGAGTTGATGCGAATTCAAGCGTCACTCAGTTATATGCAATGCTCGGGACGACATACAAGCGTATTCTCATTTGTATCTGGGCAAGTCCAGACTATGAGTTGAAACATTGAAGGCCATGATCATCACAGCTACTGGCAGCCATGTGCACACAAACGCATACATTAGTCTTGCGTTACATTAGCTTCGGGACAATGACACGTCAAGTCACGTGTTCACACAAGAGCACTGAGGAGTGAGTAGAGTCCCATATAGGATGGACAGGACCGGAGGTGTCCGCGGCTGCGCGGCTCGCCATTGGACGGCCGACGCGAATCGGGCAGATCAGCGGCACCTGTCGGTGAACTTCGCAACAGATGACGCCCTCACCAGACGCAGAGATGTTCCAGAACGTCCGTCGGCGTCCGCCATCCGACTGCACACTGCACAAGCGCCTTTGTTGGCAAAATTGGGGCATCAGAACAGACCAAAGAAGCCAGGAAGAAGGCACTAAGAATGCTTGGGGCAATAAATAGGAATGTATCATACAAAAGTGAGGAAGTCACCAGGAAGCTTTACTGTGCATATGTAAAGCCACATTTGGAATACTGTGTCCAAGCTTGGTCTTCTAGCTATGAAAAATAGTGTTGGCTCTTACAGAGAGTACAAAAGAGGGCAACAAAAATGGTTAATGGTATAAGCAACCTGGCATATGAGGAAAGATTGAAGAAATTGAATATATTTTCACTTATATATAGAAGGCTGAGAGGAGATCTCATAAAGGTCTTTAAATTTGTTCATGGTCAGGAACAGGGATATCTCAGGGAAATGTTTGAAGTTAACAGAAATGATGCAATTAGAGGTCATCAATTCAAAATTAAAGTTAATCACAGCAGGACAAGGTTAAGACAGTCTTTCTTCACCAACAGGGTAGTAGAACACTGGAACCAGCTGCCAGAAACCATTGTCAGTAGCAGCACACTGAACATCTTTAATAACAGCATAGAAAATCATTATAAGAATAGAGGGCTTGCTTTTCGGTATTCCAGGGAGCGCTGATCGACGGATTCGGTGGGCAACTGGTTCAGTGTCCAAAGTGCAACCAAGAAGGGCCCTTGTGGCTCATAGTTGCACTGATCTTTTATGTCTTTATGTCTTTACCTGACAGTTAAAGAAGCAATGGTGACACTAAGGATTTTCACAAGAGAGGTGCAAAGAATATCGCAAGATTTTCTTGCCACATGGCCCACGAATCTTTGTCTTCATTATTAAGCGGCAGACACCAATAACGACAATTGTATGACACAGTCCTGTTTTTCCAAGTGAGATTCGGGCCCTGGGCCTTCTCCCAGGTGCGCCTAGTGGTAGCGACAGATCTCAGCAGCGCAGAAATTAGTTCGGATGTTTACTACCTCGCGTGATTTAGAACGCGTGTTCCAGAGGTAAAAAGTTGGTTATCTGGCACCACTAGTGGGTGAGTGGTTTCAATCCTTCTTGGAACGTCAGTGATAGATTAGATACTTTTCGCCACCTTGGTTGCTCCTTAATCTATGCATCCTTGTGTAGTATTCGGGATGGGTGCCACCAGTTTGGCAGGGTAGGAAGACATCTACCCAGTCAGGTATCTTGCTGTTACCGTTCTTCACCATGACGGAGCGAGTTCTCAAGTGACAGTGTGCTGATCCCATACAAGCGGTTGCACTCCCTCTCCTCATGGTCGGCAACTTAGTCAGTGTACACAGCCGGCAGCGACAGCTACGTAGCATAGCATTATGGTCGTGAAAGTGTACCGAGGTGTCGCGTGTTGCTTTCGAAATAAAAATTAAGCCAGTGAACTGATACTGAATTTACCAATTAGTATTTGGTAAATATGGCACCACACGTGATTTCAAGTGGCAAATTCCTTCCCACGATTTCGATACAAACAGCTTTCATACCGGTTTTACACACTTGCATGCACTGACCGTACACGCCACCGAGCGAGCGTCGGTATACGGTGGAGTTAGAGCGGGCGGCGGTATACGGTGGAGTTAGAGCGGGCGGCGGTATACGGTGGAGTTAGAGCGGGCGGCGGTATACGGTGGAGTTAGAGCGGGCGGCGATATACGGTGGAGTTGGAGCGGGCGGCGGTATACGGTGGAGTTAGGGCGGGCGTCGGTATACGGTGGAGTTAGAGCGGGCGTCGGTATACGGTGGAGTTAGGGCGGGCGTCGGTATACGGTGGAGTTAGAGCGGGCGGCGGTATACGGTGGAGTTAGAGCGGGCGTCGGTATACGGTGGAGTTAGGGCGGGCGTCGGTATACGGTGGAGTTAGGGCGGGCGTCGGTATACGGTGGAGTTAGAGCGGGCGTCGGTATACGGTGGAGTTAGGGCGGGCGTCGGTATACGGTGGAGTTAGAGCGGGCGGCGGTATACGGTGGAGTTAGAGCGGGCGGCGGTATACGGTGGAGTTGGAGCGGGCGGCGGTATACGGTGGAGTTAGAGCGGGCGGCGGTATACGGTGGAGTTAGAGCGGGCGTCGGTATACGGTGGAGTTAGGGCGGGCGTCGGTATACGGTGGAGTTAGAGCGGGCGGCGGTATACGGTGGAGTTAGAGCGGGCGGCGGTATACGGTGGAGTTAGGGCGGGCGTCGGTATACGGTGGAGTTAGAGCGGGCGTCGGTATACGGTGGAGTTAGAGCGGGCGGCGGTATACGGTGGAGTTAGAGCGGGCGTCGGTATACGGTGGAGTTAGGGCGGGCGTCGGTATACGGTGGAGTTAGAGCGGGCGTCGGTATACGGTGGAGTTAGAGCGGGCGTCGGTATACGGTGGAGTTAGAGCGGGCGGCGGTATACGGTGGAGTTAGGGCGGGCGGCGGCGCCGCACCGTGCTGACACTCGGCAGTAGCTACCGCCTGGGCTGAGCGGTGAGCACACTCCCAGCGTTACCACTGTACACTCGATGTGATTTCCCAGTCCTAGCGGTACGCCTGGTTCATGACATCCTTAATCCACACAAATCTGACTGAGCTGTCGCCTGGGTGCCCACATTCAGGAGAGTCTGGTCCGCCCTAAGTAGAGCTTTGTGGTCTGGATCACGATCCCATCATCCGTGCGGGAGTTTCAGCTTAGCGGCAGGGCTTAAGCCGGGAGAATGACGTGTCGCCGCCGACTGGATTCGGAAGCGCCACCGCTCCGTCTCGGAGCTGATCAGGACAATATGCGAGCGCGTGAAGAGACTCAAACCGTCTGGCAAGGACCCCAGAACAGACGAGCCCAAAGGCCGGCGTTCTGTCAACTGATCCACTCGGGGCGGCAACACCCTGTCTGGCCAGGACAGGGGAACCCGGAGGCTACCGCTCTGTCAACTGATCCACCAGGGGCGGTACAATATTTCGCAGCACATGCTTTCTTCATGTCAAAATGATGTCAATATATACCGTCGTGCCATCCGTGCCATCATAGTTTTGAACACAGGTGGGGTTCCGGTGGAATAAATGCAAGCGGAAGTTGGCCATGCTCCTCAGAAAATGCTTCGCTTTGCCCTGCTGAGTGTTCGGAAAGTGGCAGAAAGAAAATGCCATTGGAGCATATTGACCCTGCCCAGCCACGAATCATCAATCAGTCTCTGCAACCGGGGGAATGCATAGTCATCCATAAAACAAATAAAGGCACATGAAAGTGTCAGCATGATGACATTGTTCAGGGGGGGGGGGGGCGGCTGATGTATGCTTCGGAGCCAAGGGAGGCTAACTCGAACAAATTATGAACCACTAGGCCGCGCAGCAATTTTGACAACACAGGACCTTCAACAACCAACAGGTATCCAGAACGCATGCGACGCACCCATGCTTCAAGCCAAGGTTCCATTGTTGATCAGTTCAAAGAATGCTGAAGGGATTGAATTTCAACCGACGTGTAGGCATCTGTGATGCTATCGAAAGGCAAGGAGCACATGTAAAGCTGCCAGCTGTAAGGCTGCCTCAGCATTGTCCACTTGGCATCGTGATATTGCCGTCATGCTATGATCAGGATATGGCTTATCATGCCATTCATAGGCCGAGTGTAAGGGCCGGTCTGCAGCGAGCCAGCCCGACTTGGCCAGCTCCGTACCAGGAAACATTGCAAAACGGCGCCAGGCGCCAGGCGCATGTGCGGCATGGTCCGTCTGTCGATGTTTTCATAATGTGACGGATAAGGTGATGCTTTCCTGACTGGTTTTCGCCGTCGCTTAGAAGCCGATGAGAACAGCCGGTAGTGGCTCGTGAACACCACCGACAGGAGAGTCTTCGCCGCACCCGTCGGCGGCAGCCACAGGTCGGCTGCCGCTTCTGTGTGGGCATTTCAAAAACTGATGGTCCACCTTTACCTAGCACGTGACAGAGGAGCTAAATTGTTCGGCCATGAGAGCCGTTGTTCACTTCGCATTTTGTGGTAATATCGTGGCGCCTGATTCTATTCAGAATCTCCAAGATCAGTTTCTAGTTTTTAAGAAATGCCTGGTGAAGTTCCACAGCATTTCCGTTGTATGTTGGATACGATCATGCTTGTTAAGAATGGGGAGGAAATGTTTTTCAAATGATTAGTTGGTCAGGTTAAAAAATAGTGTTTTGCCCTTCGAAAATGCACATTTAATCGGTGACACAAATCTTGTCCACATACCCCCAAAAAGTAATATGGTGCACCACACCTTGCTTATGCATGGCAGGGAACAAATAAACTACGCATTGTAAAGAGCCAGCACAACACCACAGCACAGCCAGCAACACACCACGGCACACCCAGCAACATACCATGGCGCAGCTAGCAACACGACACGGCGCAGCCAGCAACACGACACGGCACACCCAGCAACACACCACGGCATAACCAGCAACACAACACGGCACAGCCAGCAACACACCACGACATACCCAGTAACACACCACGGCACAGCCAGCAACACACCACGGCACACCCAGCAACACACCACGGCACACCCAGCAACATACCATGGCGCAGCCAGCAACACGACACGGCACACCCAGCAACACACCACGGCACAACCAGCAACACAACACGGTACCGCCAGCAACACACCACGACATACCCAGTAACACACCACGGCACAGCCAGCAACACACCACGGCACAGACAGCAACACACCACGGCATACCCAGCAACCCACCACGGCACACCGAGCAACATACCACGACACAACCAGCAACACACCACGGCGCAGCCAGCATCACACCACGGCATACCCAGCAACACACCACATCACAGCCAGCAACACACCACGGCACACCCAGCAACACGCCACGGCACAGACAGCATCACACCACGGCGCAGCCAGCATCACACCACAGCACAGCCAGCAACACACCACGGCACACCAAGCAACATACCACGACACAGCCAGCATCACACCACGGCGCAGCCAGCATCACACCACAGCACAGCCAGCAACACACCACGGCACACCCAGCAACATACCACGACACAGCCAGCATCACACCACGGCGCAGCCAGCATCACACCACGGCATACCCAGCAACACACCACGGCACACCCAGCAACATATCACGACACAGCCAGCAACACACCACGGCACAGCCAGCAACACACCACGGCACAGCCAGCAACACACCACGACACAGCCAGCAACACACCACGGCACAGCCAGCAACACACCACGGCACAGCCAGCAACACACCACGACACAGCCAGCAACACACCACGACACAGCCAGCAACCCACCACGTTAGTTAGTTAGTTAGTTATTTGGGCTTTAGGGCGCGTCGACTGCTGTGGTCATTTTGCGCCCATAACTAAGATATTCATATAAATACAATTAGAGAAAGTGTCAAGCCTCTCACTTTGAGGGCCGCTTAAGTGGTGCTACTGTGTTATAGGTTTTACATGCAATGCATATCAGTGTGGAGTATATATTACCGAGAACGATACATCAGAAAGGAAGTCGATCAGTTGTCCTGGTTGAACATTGCTAGGGTTGTCAGACAGAATATCATTAAGTGAGTCCACGTGTGCAGATCCAAAGTGATGTCTACGCTCTTCAGCATAAAATGGGCACGAGATCAAAACATGGCGAACTGTCAGTAGTGCACAACATCTTGCGCACCGAGGTTTCTCGCCACCGCACAACAGATAACCGTGAGTGGCATAAGTATGCCCAATGCGGAGGCGGCACCATACAACCTCTTCTTGTCTATGTTTAAGGTAAGACGAACTCCATGGTCTCAGACGTTGTTTAATGGCTCTCAGTTTGTTCGTCTGTGTCGCGTCCCACATTGCCTGCCACTTGTCTAAGAGGAAGGTGGACACCTCTCGGTAATGGTCCGAGCAACCCACCACGACACACCCAGCAACACACCACGGCACAGCCAGCATCACACCACGGCATACCCAGCAACACACCACGGCACAGCCAGCATCACACCACGGCACAGCCAGCAACACACCACAACACAGCCAGCAACACACCACGGCATACCCAGCAACACACCACGAAGGGATTCAGGTGTCTCGCCTTAACTCGTGCCGATGGACATCAGCAGAAACAGCGGATTAGTACTGGCTGACTCACGACAAGCGCATGTACACACATGCCGGACCACGACACATCAAGCAACACACCACGACACACCCAGCAACACACCACGGCCCGGAAATAGCTCAGCACTGGTGGATGCGAGCTGTGTTCAGGGAGCGTCCCGGGCCGCGCAGAGAAGTAGGGAGCGGCCCGGACTGGGTAGAAGAGGCGGGCCGTCGCTAGGTAGGGAGCGGCCCAGGCCGGGTAGAGAAGGTCGTATGGTTAGGTAGGGAGCGGTCCACGTCGGGGGAGGTGTGCCGTGGTTAGGTAGGGAGCGACCCATGCTGGCAGCATTCACGCCAGCTCGGTTCTGAGATGTGGTAATAGTCGAACATGGCAAGAGACAAGGTTTGTCGAGCCGCGTACACATGAAGCCAATGCGGCACTTCAGGCTCTGGGTGCCGCCGTGCCCCTAAGCCGTTTTCTCTGTCTTCCAGCAGCCGGTCGCACTGTTCAGCCGGCAGTGCGGCGGCGGCGGCGGCCGGCCGCATTCAACGGAGGAAGAGGCTTAAACCGCATGCAAAGCAACTGCTTTGCAGTAGAGGCGGGGTTACCGCCGGAGTCTGTCGTTGAACGGGAGCGATACACGGCGTCCGGCGCGGGCTCTGCATTCCCACTGCACATGGCTCAGCATGTGTGTGAGATGCTCGGTCTGCGATGGCAGTCTGGCAGGCTGGGGATAGTGTGCGCTCGTTCAGGCCGCAGCCGCACCGGCACAGATGGCCGCGCGAGTGGAGACACAGGAAGGCTTTCTTTTTGTTGACAAGCTCCGACCCCGGCAAATGGACGCCGCGAGATAACAAGATTCAGCCACTCGACTGGCTTACACCGGGAATCCTCTTAAGCCAAAGTGACTGCACACATAAGACTCTAATGCGCACTTCCATCTTAGCTCCAGGCTTTACGAGATTGATGTCACTGCGCCGATGAACCTGTCTTCCTGGCCACGCGGTGGGAAGAAGCCATGGCGCAGCTCGGGGACAAATCCAATCAGCCACCGAAGTACGTGAAATGGCCAAGATCACAACTTACCAGAGCCAATATTCTTAAGAGTTTTGAAAAGTGTTGAAAATCGTGTTGAAAATCTTCACGAAGCGACATTTTGTTCACAGGGCTGCTTGTTTGATAATCAGAAATCATATATTCATGTCAAAAATACACAATGCAATGGGAGTGTAATAGATACACTAAATGTAAATGTGTGCTTTAGTTCCACCAATTCCAGCTGAGTTTCTTGGACACTGATCCTGGCCCCGGCCCGGACCATCCATTTGCATAGTATGGAGGTCAAACCCAGCCCGGCTCAGGCCATCCATGTACATGGTATGGAGGTCAAACCTAGCCCCGCCCAGACCATCCATTTATATGGTATGGAGGTAAAATCCGACACGGCCCATTTACCGAAATAAAGCAAAGACCGAACAGAACCAAAACATCTGCACAAGTGCTAACTCGTGTCAGTGGGAAAGCGAAAACGGTAGATCGGGTCGATCGGCACGGGCTTTCTTCGTCAACAGCGACAAATTAGACCAGCTTGCCGCCATGTCTTGTTTGTTTTCAATGTGCGATCGATGTTTTGTTTATTTCGCGGCATTATAAAGGCTTTGCTTGGTATGACCATTCCAGGCGAAACTGGTCCAGAAATGGCATGTCGTCAAACACGACAGACAGAAAACTCATTTGCTACTACATCACTATGACCCGGCCCTATCATGTCGGTCCAGCCACTGGACCATAGCGTAGCCCAACCCATTGATCGTGGTCTAGCCCGACCCACGGACCACGGACTCCACTCCTGTACGCCGGACGAGACGGACGTGGCAGCTGCCGATACCTGGAACCGAGTCCGACGCACTAACACAGGGAGTTGAATTTGCCTTTTTGTTTCCTTACGTTTGTCTATTTTGATAGGCTAAGCTCATCTTAAGTTATACTTTTCTTTAAATCTCAGATTGCTAATCTAGACACAACTATTTAAACTCGGATGGTACATAGATCGGAGGTGTCATGGACGAAATTAAACAACAAATTGAGGAAGCAGTGAATGAAAAGGTGAAGGACCTTCGAGAGGAAATGGAGGATATTAGAAAGGAAAATAGGAAAGCAAACAACCAGCTAAGACAACTCATGGAGGAAAACGAAGTTCTCAAAAAACAAATTTCAGAATTGAACTGCACAGTTGACAACATAGAACAATACACTAGAAAAGATTCACTCATTCTAGGAGGTGGTGCGTTTCCATCAGCCCCAATGGACACCTTTGAAGCTCCAGAGAAAACCAGGGAGATTACCAAAAAGATAATTGAGGAGATCTCTAATCTCTAAATCACTAAAAGCAAAACAGGTCTATCCATTTGATTTTGTTGCTGCTGAAGCTGAATGTGTTTTTTTTCCAAATATAATTGAGTAATAAACAAACTATTTTGATATGCCAGATCTATCGTGCACCTGGTCATCATGCACAATTTTTGTCAGAATTTGAAGAGTGCTTAACAACAATAAACCATCTGAACATGCCGACCTACATCATTGGAGATTTAAATGCTGACCTGTTACCAATTCCAAATGATCATTTTGCAGACTCATTTTTCATGTCTATGTGCTCTCATGGTTTTCTTCCTCTAATATCAAAGGCAACTCGTGTATGTGATTAATCATGCACATTAATTGACAATATTTTCTGTAATGATGTATCAAAAATACAACCGTCTGGCATCATTAAATCTGATTTCTCTGATCACTTCTCTATTTTTACAACATCAGAATTTACAGTTCAAAAACAAATCAATGCAAAAAGAACAAAAACTGCATTTGACTTTCACAAAATGGACAGCCTGAGGGATCATCTGACCAATGAACTTCAAGGAATTTTTGATGAAAATGATCCTGAAGAGGCATGCAGCAGCTTAATTAATGCATACAATAGTGGGATTGATAAATTTACATATACTCAAGTCTTATCAAGAAACACAGCCTGCATAAAACCATGGATTTCACCTGCAATACGATGTTCAATCAATCAGAAGTAAATATTATTTAATCACAAACTTAAATATCAAACTGCTGAAAGCAAGAAAAAATATAACAAGTATAAAAATACACTGATTGCAATAATTAGAAAGGCAAAAATATTTCATTATGAGGCTGAATTTGACAAACATCAAAATAATCCAAAAGAGACATGGAAAATGCTTCACCAGATACTGAGGCAAACTCCTTCCAAACATAATATCCCTGAAAAAAATGAACACAGATACAGACATCACTCTAGAAAATGATGCAGCTATAGCTGAAGGATTCAATAAATACTTCACAGAAATTGCACCAAAATTGAGAGAACAGATTCCTCAAAACAACACCAATGCTTTAGAATACATACATACGTACCCAGATATATCAATGGCACTATTAACAGTAACAGAAAACAATTTAGATACAGTGATTGCTTCTTTAAAAATGTTGGGTCAGGAATTGATGGAATAAATTCTAGGATATTTAAACAATCATATAGGTCAATATTACCACACTTAACCCATGTCATTAACCTATGCCTGAATAGTGGGATCTTCCCCAAGCCACTTAAAATAGCTGTTGTCAAACCCATCTACAAAAAAGGTGACCCAGCAACATTTTGTAACTACCGACCAATTAGTATTCTTCCATATATGTCAAAAATATTAGAAAAGATCATCTACAATCAACTCTTGGAACATTTCACACTACACAACCTACTTTCTGATAAACAATTTGGTTTCAGAAAAGGTATGTCCACATATATGCCTCTTCTCTTAATACAGAACTTGATCACCAAAGGGTTTGAACATAATGAATATGTTGTCGGAATTTACCTTGATTTGAGAAAGGCATTTGATACTGTAGACAGGGAAATATTATGTGCAAAATTGGAAAAAATATGGTGTGAAGGGAAATGCACTTAAAATGTTACAGTCATATCTATCAGGAAGAACTCAAGCTACCACAATCAATAGCAGCACCTCTGCTTTCAGAAAAATTGAAATGGGTGTACCACAGGGCTCAATTCTAGGCCCCTTACTCTTTATAATATACATAAATGATCTTGTAAATTTTGATGTAGAATGTCAGACATTTTTATATGCTGATGACACGGCTATTTTTTCAAAAGCACTGACCCTAAACAGCTTCAAAACAAAATAAAAAATTCCTGGCCAACAATTCCACAATGGCTGCATTCAAATCTTTTGTCATTAAATGAAACCAAAACTGTATACCAGCTGTATAACAATCACAAAACGAATATTGATATTGAGATCAAATTTAATGGGATTGCTATTTTGCATCAAAATCCAGTGAAGTACCTTGGTGTATACATAGATGAAAATTTGAAATTTGCATCCCATATCAGCAGTGTCTCAAACATAATAAGTCGTAACATAGGAATGATATCAAAAACAAAATATCTCTTAAGCAAAAATCACCTCTTAAAATTGTATAATGCATTAATTCTCCCATATACAAATTATTGCTGTTTTCTCTGGGGTACAAACTATGCTAATCAGACACACAAATTGTCCTTGCTTCAGAAAAGAATGATGCGCATTATTGAGGGTGTATTTCCCCCTCAGAGTGCAAACCCTACCTTTAAGAAATACAAAATTTTAAAAGTCCAGGACAGAAAAACTTCAGATGTTGCTTATTATGCAAACATTCATTTATAATCAGCTGCCTCATTCTATTAGACCTCTTTTCACAGTATCTCTGAATACCCCATATTCCACAAGGTTACAAGACCACTTCCAACACTGCTATTCAAACAAAAATTATCGTCTCTTCACCATTGAATGTTTTGGACCTAAGCTTTGGAATATTATCATAGCAAAACATTTTCTGCATACAGAGATACCAAATTCTAAGATTGTTCTAAAAAATCACATAAAGACATACTTCTTGAGCAAATACTAAAGACTCATGCATTCACTCTGTCTGTTGAATATCAGGGGAATACACATATGTATGTATGTATGTGTGTGTGTATTGCGTGTGTGTGTGTGTGTGCGCGCGCGTGTGCGTGCGTGTGCTTAACCATATATAGAAGCTGAAAAACACCCAACCATAGTTCCTCCCACATTCCACCCAGCAACAAGCTTATGCTTAGCTGGATGGAGTTGTGGGAGGAGCCAAAGTTAAAAAAAAATGCATTTCAAATTAGGAGTGCCGACTACCATCTCGTCACAACCAGCTACTAACATTATAGTTTAGGCCTTAACTTCTTTTTGGGATGGATCTAGGGCCAGTCATATGCCTCCTTTGGGTATGACTACTTACAGCATTCTTTATTGCAAGTTGTATTGCTAACAGTGGGTGCTTTTATGCTCGTTTATTTGTTTTCCATCTCTTAGCTGGGAGTGCCGCGACTTTACTGTTTATTTTATGGTGTTAACGTAAGGTGCTTGCAGTCGTTGGGTAATCGTTGGGCTTGCACTCCTGGTCACCTGATCTTGGGTGGCGGACCGTAAACAAACAAAAAACTGGTCAGCTTGTCCTGCGAACCATAGGCCATGTGCACCCGCGGACCATGGGTCAGGTAGTCCCGGGGATCACGGGTCAGGTGAACCCATGGTTCATGGGTCAGCTAGACCTGCGGACCATGGGTCAGGTGGTCCCGCGGACCATGGGTCATGTGGTCCCGCGGGTCACGGGTCAGCTCGACCCTTGGCCAACACACCTGTATAATATCTGGCTGAGCTGCCAAGTTTCCTCACATCAGTTCAGAGCCCACCTTGTCCACTTCCTGGTCCAACTGCTCATCCCTGTCGCCGCAAGCCATGCGTGACGCGGTGTGCGGCGACTGGTGACCTCTCCGATCCTCGGCCCGAATGGCCCACCAGAGCTAACTCTCACTGTGTCAACACTTCATTCAAACCGGTGTCCGATTCGACAGCGGCGCTGGCGCAACATCGCAACCGCGGGCCGCGCCGCTGCGGCCGCGCGCCTCGTCCCGACAATGTCCACCGAGACGCGCCGCAAAAAGCGGGCCGCACCGCGCGCGGCGCGCCGGCCGCCGGTGGCGCGACAAAAACGGAGACGAGTCGATGGCGCCATTAGAGCGGGCCGTCGGCGTCGCGACCGGCCTCCACTCACGCCGTCGCGCCACCTTCGCCGCCGCGCCACCGCCGCCGCCGCCGCCGTCGCGCCGCGGAAATCTAAATCGGCCGCTAATTGAAGTTCGCTGTCGGGGTGCCATTTCCAGCGACTCGGAAGCGCGCTGCGTTTTCCTCACAAAGGTGTACGCCCGCCGCAGATGAACGGTGCATTTTCCTCAGAGGTTTGGCACATCCTCCGAAGAGAGACGGCGCATCTTCCTCAGAGGCTTGGCACATCTTAAGCATAGTTGGGGAGGGCTCTGTGTGTTGTTCGTCAGGGAGATGCCAACATAAATTACAGAAGACGGGGTAAAGTGAGCAACCTAATCAATGGCTCGATGTTGCCGCGAACCGATCTATGCTTGCATCAATTAAATAGTGTTAAAATGACACTAAATAGCCCCTCCATTCTTTTATTGTTCGAATTATCTTGTCTACCTCTCCCAGAAGTGAGTGGATGCAGGTATTTGGCACACACACAAACACACACACACACACACACACATTATATATATATATATATATATATATATATATATATATATATATATATATATATATATATATATATATATATACATATATATGTATATACATGTATTTATGTAACACTTAGTTAAGTGGAGAGTATACAATTAGGTGTCTTGATGTTACTTGATACTCGACTGGCTCCTGCAGCGTTGACACAAAGTGTCGGTGCATTTGTTCGCGTGCGAGAACTGTGGGCTTTGAAACGGCCGTGCTGCAATTTGCGAATACATCTGGACCACACGGCGTGCCGCCTGCCAACGGCCCACGAGGTGCTGAGGCCGTACCTTGTGCGGTGATGGCAGCACCGTACCACGCCTGCCAACGGCCCACAAGGTGCTGAGGCCGTACTCTGTGCAGCGGTGGCACCACCGCACCAAGTGCCTGATTAGTATTCTCGCCCAGACTGCAGCTCCACTACAATTGCTTGCCAATGAGTCCATCTAATTTGAACTTTACTTACAAGGACGAGTTATGTGGCACTTAATCACGATAATCATTGGACTGCACTTTGAGCCCGCTTGCCGTCTTATCTACCGAATTTTTTACGACTCTGACGATGTAGGATCTGTACGTTCCCTCCGTTCTGATGCCACCGCAGTAGCGTGGACCATGTGTCGAATTATTGTATGCTGAACTATGCATATAATCTTCTGCGTATCTATATATATATATATATATATATATATATATATATATATATATATATATATATCATATGTTCATGCATGGAGGCAGAACAGTTCATGTAAACATAGATCATTGAATATTACAGCATGCTTAGCCTTTGATAGCTTCTTTTGGGTTGTTTCAATTGATCGTATTTTGGATTCGTTCTCGATCGTATTTGATTGTAGAATCGTTTTCAGTTCGTTCGATAAATTATAAATCAAATCATCGATTGTCATAAGTGTATAGGATATTTTGAATGCAAGGGTTCATTTTCAGCGAACTATTTTCACAAGCTACCATATTTCAGACACAGCTTACCATAGCACTTCGATTTGCATATTGGAAACCTAACCCGCTCATAAAAAACCATGTCCTACAAGTTGATTCCAACGCTGTGGCTTGTGATATTCGTGTATAAAATAAAATAAATGGTGAATTTATACAGGGCAATGTCCACACACTGCCGATGCGCTCAGACCTGCGTAGACAAATGTGGCAAGCAAATGTGACAAGTGTTAACACACCAACCTCATGAGCTTAAAACACAAACAAGACTGCAGAACTGGAGTGCCGAGTCATTTCCAGTCCTTCAGCTATGCATTTTAACTTTTAAAAATAAAATACAGGCGAGTTTCTATTTTGCATCATGGACAAATTTAATTGCGAAGGTCGTCCGCTAATGTCGTTTTCAGGATCCTGATGACATTAGCGGACGCACGTGCTAGATATATATATATATATATATATATATATATATATATATATATATATATACATATACATATATATACATATATGTGTACATATATATATATCTATATATATATATATATATATATATATATACATATGCATATATGTATATATATATAGATATATATATATATATATATATACATGCATATATATACATACATATATATATATATATAGATATATATATTATATATATATATATAGATATATATATGGATATATATATGTATATATATATATATATATATATATATATATATATATATATATATATATGTGTGTGTGTGTGTGTGTGAGGACTATGTTGTATTGACATTCAATAAATTCGATAATGTATTCCAAAGACTGGGAACATCCCAACGCTTCATAACAATGCCGGTTATTGAGCGGCAAATATACACGAAAACTAAATTTACAGTAGACGAGTATTCAAACGAGCAAAACTTCGAACACGATGGTGAAAACGACGACACAGTCCCGTTTGAGCTTCATGAAACTAACAAGCAGTTCATGCACTCATGCTGATGGGAAGACATCGACTGACTGGGAGGTCTGAGTGCACACACCCCTGTCCCTAGAAATTGTGTGACCCAGTGGCGCCCTTCTAATCGAACTCGCACGATTTGGGCTGGTTTGGCGTCCCTCCCATGCAGAGCCGACGCACTTTGAGATCATGCCCCTCCTTAGTGAACTTCTAAATACGCCCCTGCACCAGACGGAATGCGGATGTTAGCCTACTCGCAGGGGTCACTTGGATGCAGAGCTAAGAGGAGCCGAGCTCTTCTAGTTCCGAAAACGAAGATTCAAGGAGGAGCTCTGAGCTGCTCGTATAGTTCCTGGGAATGGCCGGCGATAAATTTAGATGATTGTGATTTTGAACTGGTGAACTTTGAATTTTGAAGATTTTTTATTTGTTATGGTTATCTTTGGTCAGGGGCAGATCCAGGAATTTTCATGGGGGCACATGTGAGGAGGGCCGCCACTTTGCCTTCCGAGGGGCGCCTCTGCCTGAAAAAAGTCGATGGAGGGGTGCACTCGAGCCTTCCCGGTGGGCCGCCTTTCCTTTCAAGGGGGCGCCTTTTCCTCTCAGAGGGAGGAATGCCAGCAATGCCTTCGCCTTCCTCCATTCCTCCGCCTGCAAAATTCGAGGATGGAAGGGAGGGTGCACTCCAACCTTTCCAGAGGGGCGCGCCTTTTCCCAGCCGGAGGAATGCCACCTTTTCATGGCGAGGGGGGGGGAATATGCCCCAGTTCCCCATTGTATTCGCCCCTGTCTATGGACTTTAGTGCACTTAAGCATTTGTCCAATGCCCGTTTGCTGCCGCTATTTTTACTTCGACATTTGCATTGACGTTTTGTGGTCAAATGTGATGGCAATATCAGGTGGCACTCCTGGTCACCTGATCTTGGGTGGCGAACCTCTTAAATATATATGTATATATATATATATATATATATATATATATATATATATATATATATATATATATATGTGTGTGTGTGTGTATATATATGTGTGTGTGTGTGTGTGTGTGTGCATCATTGGCATACCACCACTGTAGAAGCACCCCTTGTTGTTTTAACAAATGCTCTGATCACCGGCCCAGGCCAACGCAATACCGGAGTCTAGACGGAGACTTAGGCGACAGGCGATATTTATCCTTAGCCCAATGATACCGCCCATATATTAGCATATGGCACATTCGAAATAAACATAAGCCTATGGTAACAAGGTTTTTTTCCTCATTGTGCAGATGTATTAATACATCGACGTCTATCGACCAGCTAATTGTTTTCTCTGTGATCTATGTTACGAACCCATATTTAAAGTGAGTTGAAACGATGCCACCAAACATTGGTGCAGGCTTCTCAAAATTATTGGTGTTGTGATCACAACTATTGGTGTGCCTAAATGTAGTTCTGATTATATTCAATTATTTCCATACACATAGATGGGAGCAATGCAAATTTTTCCAAATGATTGGTGTCACATTAACAACACCAAAAGTACATATAGTCTCACCTCTGCCGACGAAAGTTTACGTTCCCAAAAAGAGCTGACTGGTAGGAGGCATTTGACATTATTACTCCTGCCCTACATTAAGAAGTGCAGGAGGGAAAATGGACCTCTGATCCCCGTTCCTACTCATATGGGCTGTAGGTTCACCATCAAAACCACCACACCCTCCATAAAAAATATTCATGTACTCCTATTATACATCACATTCACGCTTGGTGCTGGTACATTTGTGTTTTAGGGCGCGTCGACTACCTTGGTCAGTTTGCACCCATAACGCTACCTGTCATTATATTATCGTTAAGTGAGCGTCTTATCTCATATCAGAGTGTTTACGATGGGAGGTATATTATGTCAAAATTTACTATTTGCAGAAATATAAATATTTCCCCAGATGTAATGACCTGATAGTCATCGCTCAGTATTTGTCGGAGTGTCATATCTATACTTCGAAGCCCAAGATATCTGCGGCGTGCAGGTTCCAGTCTCGGGCAGCCAACGAGTGCGTAATATACTGTGAGTGGAGTGGCACAGTGTGGGCACAGAGGGCGGTCACTTGCCATCAGCAGGTACCTGTGTGTTGTCAGTGTATGGCCGATCCGAAGACGGCACAGCGCAACCTATTCTCTTCTTTGTGTGCGAAATGAGGACTTCCACGCTCCGAGTACTCGTTTTACTAGCTTCAGTTTGCTAGTTTTTGTGTTCCAAGTGCATTGCCATTTTCGGTCAACAAGGATGATATTGATGTCTCGAAGTCTCCATGGGGAAGGGCCAGGTGCGTCCTGAGGCTACCGCCTGCAGCTCTCTTTGCACCCAGATCAGCAGCCACGTTGCCAGCCAGACCTACGTGGCTTGGGATCCACATGAACGTGATGCCGACTTCCTCATCGTGGATATAAATCAAGATAGTCGTGATGTCATGTACAATGCGGTGGTCATGGCTAAACGCTTGCAGAGCCAATGAGCTACTCAGAGAGCCAGCGAGTATTAAGTGGCTTTTGTCACGGGTTCTGTCATCATGCTTCATAAAACGAAGATCCTGCAGAATGGCATTATTTCTGCCGTAACATTGATGCATGATTAGGAAATTTAAATGATTCGATATGTGAGTGACATACAAAAGCACAGCCTATGACGCTACTGAGTTTTGGTCCGTCGGTGTAGATTCGCACGATGTCCGTATGTGAATGAATTCTGCTAATACCTCATTTTTTCTCGCATCGAAACTTAAGCACTGTGGAACGGTGTTAAAAACACCGTTCGTAAACATCACAAGTGAGTTTGAAACTCCTGCAGTTCCAAGTATATGTACTGGGTAGGTACTGAAACAATGTAATATAATATGTCATTGTTTATGTAATAATAATATGCAATATCTCTCACCTTTAATTTCAGTGAGATGCAGTGGACAACGTTCCAAAAATGCTCACTAGACACTGAAGGATAGTCTAGGTAACAGCTAAACCATAAGTTCCACTAATGTTCTGTGTCACCATTAATTACCATGTACAAGGTAACTTGATCATAATTGAAGGCGCCGATGTCAAACATGCGCCGCTGTGACGTCATCTAACGATTTTTGTCAACTAACTATGTTCGCTTCTTGTCGCATCGGTTCGGAAAGCGCGTCTTTTCTGCTTCTGCTCAAGTTGCTTTTGGCATCAGACATACTCCTTCATGATAATAATATCGCAGTAAGTTTTTATCGGTCTCAAAGTGAAAGTCGCAGGGAAAACGGAGTAATTATGCACATGACACTACTGTGACTAGTTCATGAGTCAATTCACGAGTCCATGAGTTTGGCTGCAGACAGATACACACATTTCGTTTCAAACAGAATGCATTCCGCGAAATATATCTAACAGGTGCGTACCTGGGGTTACGCAAAATGTTGTACCCATCTCTGACACTGATGCCTAGAACAATCTGAACTGCGGATGACATTTCTTTTTCATTTGATTATTTCATAACTTCATATAATCCCCAGTAGAATGATTCCACTTATAGGCGAACACGTTCTATGGAAGTAATCAATACAGCATTTACATTTTCTATCGTGATTTGGTGTCCAGTGATGCGTTTGTATAACGTGCCTATATTTCAAATTGATAATGAGGTGAGAATCGAATAGGCGACACGGTAAAAATGATGATTCACCTCTTGCTTTTCGGTGGTTACACGTCAATCCCTCTGGCACTCTTGTTGATATTCAGATACATCCTTCTGTGGCTCTCTTTGGATCCCACACCACCCCCTCTCTGGTTGATACTCCGATATATCCCGCTATGTGTCTCTTTTGATTGTTACAGGCCCTCTAGCACTCTAAGTCATCTAACATTTTAGTTGATGCTCAAATGTCTCCGACTATGCGTCTCTCCATCACTGTGATATAACCTTTCCAGCACCACCAGCTTCCCGCCTTATGCTATTCGAGCATTGGCATTCAAACTGACACCGGAAACGCACCACTCAACGCTGTGTCCTTCCCACTGTGTCCCCGCCCGTCCCCATCTATCGAGCACTCTCTTCGTGGGCGAGCGGGGCGGGCACAGGCCGCCACTTGTGTCGACCGTCTCTTCTCCGGAGAGCTGGTGGCCAGTGCTTCTCTCGTCTAACGCCGGCATGACGTGCGAACGGCGCGTGAGTGCGCCATAACGGCGCGGTGCCAAACGCTCGGCCGGCCAGGTGGGCAGGTGCTTGGCGCAGCGTCAAGTTAGGTGCTGGCCACGAGCCGACCGAGTACCGTGGAAGTGGGTGTCGGCCGGTCAGGCCGCGGCTCTCGAGCTCACAGGAGTGCACCAGCTGGCGGCCTTGAGCGGGCGAGCGCTTTGGCCCGGCGTCGCTAATTGTGCTACGGCATGCCTCCCAAGTGTTGGGACACAATGCCAGAATGGCCGGGCAAATGCATGGGAGCGAATGGACATAGTCGTTGTGCTAAATATCATGAGTTCAACATTAATCAGCGTCTCAACAAGCTTCATTGCGGTGCAATTACCCTCATCGCCCGGCGGTGCTGTCCGTACTGCCGGCGGAAGGCGCAATGGCGGTATATCGTGACAACCGAGGAGGATATGAGCAACAATCATCGGTGTATTTATATAATCTGGTCATAAATATCAGACTCATTTTGCGATCACAGTCATTTGCATAAAACTATAAGCGATAAATTCCTGCCGGCCGCCGCGTGGAAACAAAGGCATAGGAGGCGGTGGTAATGGCGTGCATCGTGCAGAGGCGAGTGCACGGTATGGTGCACCACCCGTCACACTGGCGTCTCGGTGGCCGCGTGCAGAGCAGCACAGCTCACCCACCCAGCTCTCCGGATGTCACAGGCCGCACCGCGCATGGGCTGCCCAGAGAGCTGGAGGGTGTGGCAGAGTGGATGGAGCAGCACAGCCAGCGGCACATCTACCGCTGACACCAGGTAGATGACGCAAGGATAGAATGCATACGCGCGTGATCTACACGTAGGGCATGATAAGTATCCGGGTCAGTGCCAGGCTGCTGTAGGTGGCCGGCCGGATAGACAGGGGGGGAGCAGCTAGCGAGATGAACGGGGGAGAGCGTGGTCGGTGGTATGTGCAGAGGAAAAGAGCACGGCCGGCAGGATGGACAGAGGAAAAGAGCGTGGCTAGTGTGATGGATAGAGAGGAAGAGCGTGGCTGGAGACTGGATAGAGAGGAAGAGCTTGGTGGACGAGATGAACAGAGGGGAGCGCATGACTAGTAGGATGGATAGAAGTAAAGAGTGCAGCGTGCAGGATGAACAGAGAAAGAAGGCGAGAGAGGCGGGATGAACAGAGGAGGAGAGGAGGAAGGGAGCATGACCGGAGGACCAGACAGAGGGGAGAGAGTGATAGGCAAAATGGACAGAGGGGAGTGCGGCCGGTGGAATCTCATCTAACTACATGGCCGTGACACGGGCGGCTGCTGACGTGGCCATGACTAGCCAGCAGACAGTGGGCCGAGATTGGCCAACAGACAGCGGCACATAGCCAGCCAGCAGCGATGACTAGCCAGCAGACAGCGGTACATAGCCAGCCAGCAGCCAGTAACCATGACTAGCCAGCAGCCAGCAGACAGTGGGCCGAGACTGGCCAGCAGACAGCGGTATATAGCCAGCCAGCAGCCAGTAGACAGTGGGCCGAGACTGACCAGCAGACAGCAGTCAGCAGACAGCAGGCAGCAGCCATGACTAGCCAGCGTCAAATGTGCACCGCCATGGGATACTCGTACACGGGCGGCGGTTCGCCGCGGCGAGCGTCCTTTCTCAGGTCGGGCAGCTCGAACCGGAGCTTCTCCCAGAAGAGCGAGTCGCCCCAGTGCAGGGCGGCGCTGGTCTTCAGGTAGAGTCGCAGGTCGGCGTCGAGCTCGCGCGTCGGCACGTCTCCGACCACTATCACAATGAGCTGGCGACCACGACCGCCGAGCGCCTGGTGCAGCGCCGACTTGACCTCGCAGCGCGCCCACTCGGCCCTGATAAAATGGTCCGATAACACGAGAATTGTCCGCCGGCTCGACTCGATCGCCTGCACGATCGTGTCGGCCACGTACGCGCTGGCCGGCAGGTCGCGGTGGTGGAGGCACAGCTTGAAGCGCGGCGCCGCGTCGCCCTCCAGCTCGCGCGCCAGCACCTCGACCACGAACGTCTCGTCTTTGGCGCTGTAGCTGACGAACGCGTCGAACAGTCTGTCGGCGTCCACCTCGCCGCCGCGCGCGCTCCTGAATATTCTCACACCGTACTTGGCGTACGCCATCACGCGCATCTCGTGCCAGAAAATGTACACCACGACGGCGACGACGACGCCGACCAGCGCCACCACCGACACGGACACAATGAACGCATAGTCGCCGGCCGACCGGCTCTGGTACACCTTGGTGGCGACCGCGTTGTCCTGGAAGCGACACGCGGTGCTGTTCAGTTCGCCGGTGATGAGCCGCGGCTGCGCAGCCGCCTCGGTGCCGTTCGGCAGGCAGAGGAGCCGGTCGGCGGCGACCACCGCGTCGCCGGCGGCCGCCAGCCACGCGCGGAACTCCTCCACGAAGCGGCACTCGCACGTCCACCGGTTGTCCGACACGTTGACCGACACGAGGCCGGCGAGCAGCGCCAGTTGGCGCGGCGCCAGCCGCGTCAGCCGGTTGCCGTCGAGCCGCAGCACCTGCAGCGACACGAGCGCGGCGAACGTGCGGTTGCCAACGCTGGAGATGACGTTGCCGTGCAGGTAGAGCTCGCGCAGCAGCGTCAGCGAGTCGAACTCGAAGCCGTGCAGCCGCTCGATGGCGTTGTGCTCGAGGTGCAGCACCTGCAGGCTGGCGAGCCCGTTGAAGGTGCGGTTAGTGACGGTGCGCACCAGACTGTTGTTGAGGTACAGCACCAGCAGGTGGCGGCGGCCGATGAAGGCGTGGCTGGAGAGGCGCGCCAGCCGGTTGCCGTCCAGGTACAGCTCGGTGGCGTCCATCGGGATGTGACCGGGCAGCGCCGTGTGGCCGGCCGTCGTGCAGTCCACCATGTTGCTCGACCAGTCGGCCGTCCGGTAGCACGTGCAGTTGGTCGGACACGTCATCTCACAGTCGCACGCGTCGAACTGGCAGCACTGACACAGCGTGGTGCAGTGGCTGGAGTAGGGGCACAGAAACTGCGAGCGCGGCACCTCCACCAGCGGCATGTAGCTGCGCTGCACGTTGAAGGCCAGCCGACAGAAGAGGCTCTCGAGGTCCATCAGCCGCGGGTACTGGGTCGAGTCGTTGTTGTCGTTGAGCTCGCTCAGCCACTGCAGGTGGCAGTCGCACATGACCGGGTTGCCGCCGATGTAGAACTGCGGCTGTGTGCGGTTCGGCGCCAGGTTGAGTCGAAACGCGTTGATGTCGATGGTGCTGATCTGGTTGGCGAACAGGTCGACGCGCGAGATGTTCTGCTTGCGGAAGAACGTGTAGGGGTACACCTGGACGATGGCGTTGTCGTTGGCGATCAGCGTCTCCAGGCGGTCCGGCAGCTGGAACGGACTCAGCGTCGATAGTCGGTTGAAACTCACGTCCAGCGTCTTCAGCTGCAGCTCCTTCTCCAGCTCCTTGGCGTTGGCCAGCTCGACCACCCGGTTGCCGTGCAGGTCGAGCCACTCCAGACTGCGCGGAATGTCGGCGTAGTCGAACGTGGTCAGCTGGTTGTTGGAGGCGTTCAGCCACTTAAGGCCGTGCAGGCGTGCCAGCGCGCCGTCCATGGACGACAGCCGGTTGCTGTCGAGCCGCAGCATCTGCAGGCTCGGCAGGCCGTCGAACACGCCCGAGGCCAGCGCGGCGATCTCGTTGTGCGCCAGGTTGAGCGCCCGCAGCTTGGACGCATTGCCGAAGCGCAGGGCCGTCAGGTCGCTGATGCGGTTGCCCTCCAGCCGCAGCGCGAGCAGCTGCTGCGGCACGACCAGCAGCGATCCGTTGGCCACCGACGACAACCGATTACCGCCCATGTCCAGCGACCGTAGCCCGGCGAGCCGCCTCAGCGCCGCCGGCACCTCGCCCAGTCGGTTGTCGGCCAGCTGGAGAGTGTGCAGGCGCGGCGTATCATCGAATGCGGCGTCGTCGACCGCCGCCAGTCGGTTGGCGCGCAGGGAGAGTCGCGCCAGCGCACCGAGACCGGCCAGCGCGCCGGCCGCCAGCCGCGGCAGCCGGTTGCGCGCCAGGTCCAGCTCGGCGAGCGCGCCGAGCCGGCCGAACGCGCCGGCCGGCAGCGCGTCGAGCGCGTTGTCGGCCAGCGCCAGCACGCGCAGCCGCCGCATCGAGGCGAACATGGCGGCGTCGAGGCGCGACACGTTGTTGCGCGCCAGCCGCAGCACCACCAGGCCGGGCAGCGGCGCCAGCGTGTCCGAGTTCACCCAGTCGTCGCTGAGCCGGTTCGCCGACAGGTCGAGCACCAGCAGCCGGGCGAGGCCGGCGAACGCGCCGGGCGCGATCACGCGCAGCTGGTTGCGCTGCAGGTGCACCTCGGCGAGGGCGGCGGCGCCGCGCAGCGTGTCCGGCGGCAGCGCCGTCAGCCGGTTGCTGCTGATGTTGAGCACCTGCAGGTCGGGTAGCGCGTCCAGCAGCCGGTCGCCCAGCTGGCCGATCTGGTTGCGGTCGAGCCGGAGGCGTGTGAGGTGCGGCAGGCCGGCCAGGTGGTGCGCCGACAGCGACACCAGCCGGTTGCCGGACAGGTCGAGCTGGCGCACGGGCAGCGGACAGGCGGCGGCGCCGTCGCCGTCGCCGTCGGCCGGCCGCCAGACGCCGCTCAGCTCGCCCAGCTGGTTGTTGGTGAGGTTGAGCGTGAGCAGGCGCGGCAGGCCGCAGAACACGCCGGCCGGCAGCGACCACAGGTTGTTCCCGCCCAGGTCGAGCAGCTCGAGTCGCGGCAGGCCGGCGAACGTGTCGGCGTGAAGCCGCAGCGTGGCCGCCGTCGACCACTCGACCCCGTTGGTGCGGAACGTCAGGTTCATGAGCCGGTGCAGGCCGTCGAGCGAGGCGCGCGACAGCTCCGGGATCAGGCACTGCTCGATGCGCAGCTCCTGCAACACGCGCGCAGCCGGATGGCCGTCAGCTGGTGCCGCGGCGTCTCGCCGTCACGACCGGACCTGGCTCCGCCCGCCCGCCCGCCGGCCGGCGTCGTGGTCTCGCTTTGGTAACGGCATTCACGGCCTCTGCCGACAGCCGCTCGATCGGAATCGGGCTCGCCGTCCACGCGGCCGCCGGCTGGGGAAGCCCGCCGCCGACGCCGGCGCCGGCGCGGGCGCGGGCGCTGCGGAGCGATCACGTGCGCGCGGACAGTACGGTGGCCAGATAGAGGTAATGGTGAACACTTGTCACATCACGGGCCAGAGCCATCTTCCCGGGAATGGACGTCTGGCAGCCATGCTCAAGTGATATATGCACCCTTGCATGATACTTGTGAAATATACAGGCAATTTCGACAACATAAACATAAACTAAGTAGTTTGATGCACCTCCAGACAAAGCATAGAACATTTGCAATTATTCACAATTAACAACAACTATTGTAGCCGTAACTCCAGCCTTCTCTCCATTTACATCACTTTGTATAGTTTATAGTAACAATTGTTCTTAATTTGCATCTAATAGCGTCATTTGCAAAGGTGATTTCTTGCGGCATGACATATTTTTCCTAAAGCCATGTAGAATCTTCAGCACATGCTACATCAATTGCTAAACACCTGTGAGCTAAGCCACTAATAGCCTGCCCCGGTGGTGAGATATGGGTATTCAGCTTCCGAAGTGGATTAACGCATATGTTGGCACGTCCGCAGGGGCATTTACTGGGTGAACAACTCTCGTAACACGTGAACCAACGAGGCTGTCCCCATGGTGAGCACCATGTCTCACAATGATGGCAAAGTCAGGCACACCGTGAGGAGCTTCATATGTTAGCATGCACAATCAAGTGGGAAACCCGGATACTGAGATGCTAAACCACGTCAGAATACATACAACAATCCTGCAGACGGCCCGGAGATGGCAGACTGCTGATGCTGACCGAACTGCCCTTTCAACCGGCAGCCTTCTGCCGACAGTGCACAGCTAAACGCTGGCTGTCTCCCGGTTTCTCCTCACCAATGCGCCCACTTCACACTGCCCCCGCCAAATCACACGATTCCATCCACCTCATAGCTCCCCCCGCCCACTCCACACCACCCCCATACCAGGTCATACCGAACCGTCCACCTCACAGCTCCCCGCCCACTCCACACTGCCCCGACATCAGGTCATACCGAACCGTCCACCTCACAGCTCTCCACCCACTCCACACTGCCCATACCAGACCACGCCGAACTGCCTACCTCACAGCTCTCCACCCACTCCACACCACCCCGACATCAGGTCATACCGAACCGTCCACCTCACAGCTCTCCACCCACTCCACACTGCCCATACCAGACCACGCCAAACTGCCTACCTCACAACTCCCACCCACTCCACACTCTCCCACCAGTCCACACGGTCCCCACTACATCACTGACATCCCACACTGGTCGCATCAGACGTCACGATTCTGACCTCCCAGCAGGAGTGCCACTGTTGCGACACCCGAGTACAACTGCTTTGCCCTTTCACTACTATGGCTCTTCCCGGTGCCACGGCGCTCCTAGTACATTAGCTAGAACCTTCGAGGACCGTCACCTTGACCTCTAAGCACCGCCAGTTTGACCTTCCAGTGCTACCACCCTGGCCTCCGAGTGCCAATTCCACGACCTGCCAGGACCGCCGGTCTGACCTGGAGGTGGGGGAAGAGCCGGAAGGCGCCGGGCAGCAGCGGACCGTGCGGCAGTCCGGTCTCGACGCACGTGACGTGCAGACGGCGCACCGGCTCGTCGGGTGGCAGTCGGAGCGGTGCCGGGTCCAGCTCGGCGCGCAGACTGGCCACCTCGCAGAGCACCAGCAGCCGCTCTGGCCGCCGGCTCGGCTGGCGCCGGCAGCGAAGGGCTCGCACCCGCGGCAGACCGGCCAGCAGCAGCAGCAGCAGCAGCAGCAGCAGCAGCAGCTGCTGCAGCTGCAGCGGCGGCGGCGGCCGGCTGCCTCGACTGCCGACACAGAGACATCGGTCAGGGCGGGCGACGAGCGGCACACGTCTGCGCCAGTCGCAGTGGCTAGGTGGTATCGGCGAACTGGTCTTCGAGGAGAACCCTCCAGCTTCCAGTCCGGACAAAGTGAAACCAGCTGATTCCTCTGCAGAAAGAGAGCACGTACAAGGTACGCAGGATGCAGGATGATCGTTCATATTCAAAATGTTTCCCTGCATACGACTAATGTTGCACGTTGTCAATGCCGACCAATAAATAGCATGAAAGGTATGAGAGTAATGAGTTTGGAGGACATGGTGGCATCTACAGCGTGACAACGCTAAATGAGCGGACAGCGCATCATGGAAACACTAACGACACACCGTGACATCCGACACAATGACTAATGGACACCGAGACTGTGATAAATTGTACATGAAACACTATTGGACATTACATTGATGGTATTTGTGGTTCGATACAACATGCCACGTTACATTCGGCCATCATTAACTTCTTGTGTTCAGTTGGGGAGGCTTACATTCTATAAACTACTAAAACTAGGTATATCATGTAATAGCAAAGTAGACTGTTGTCTGCTTGCCGCCCCTGTTTCTGTCTCCGTGTGCGTGTGTGGAGATGCTTGTGTGTGTGCTGACCCGTACCTGGCACTTCCGTCCCGTTGATATGTGTGCTGGCCGTCTTTATGTCTGGCACTCCCGTCCCGTGTGTGTGCGTGTATACGTGTGTGTGTGTGTGTATGCGTGTGTGTGTGCGTGTATGTGTATGTGTGTGCGTGTATGTGTATGTGTGTGTATGCGTGTGTGTGTATGCGTGTGTGGGTGTGTGTGTGTGCGTGTATGTGTATGTGTGTGTATGCGTGTGTGGGTGTGTGTGTGTGCGTGTATGTGTATGTGTGTGTGTGTGCGTGCGTGTGTGTATGCGTGTGTGTGTGCGTGTATGTGTATGTGTGTATGTGTGGGTATGTGTGTGTGCGTGTGTGTGTGTGTGTGTGCGTGTGCGTGTGTGCTGGTCGGCACCTGTCATTACCGTACTGTGACAGGCTGTTCCGGATAGACCAGTGGGGAAGCCTCTGTCCGGTACATAATGCCTATAACACGAAAAGAGGTAATATTTGCTGGAATGAAAGCAAATATTGAAAATGAGCTGAAATGAAAATGAGCTTGAAAATGAGCATCCCATGAGCGGCTTTTGAGGACAAAGATCAGTTGGTGTGCGAGTGTTGCGTACAGATGTACGAGCATGTATTTTAACTCTAAGTTGTCATTTGAGTTTAGCTTGTTTTGCTGAGGCGTAAGGCGGAGAACATTCACCAAGCGCGGCAATGAGCTTGTGCGTGGTCGCAGTGAGGGCTGAGAGACACATGTGCGTGGTCGCGGTGAGGGCCGAGAGGCACATGTGCGTGGTCGCAGTGAGGGCCGAGAGGCACATGTGCGTGGCCACACTGAGGGGAGAGAGGCACATGTGCGTGGTCGCACTGAGGAGTGAGAGACACATGTGCGTGCTCGCACTGAGGGCGAGAGGCACATGTTTCGTGAAGTCGAGCAGCACGCCAAGCGGAGGCAGCACCAGTCGCACCAGCAGCAGTCCCCCTTAGCAAAGGGATCTGCGATGATAAACGCGGACCCCTATAGGCACCTGCAAAATGCTTTCAAGCAAACAATGATATGATTTCATGTCATGGACTATATGATGTCATTGAGCTAAAAGTCGTCACATAAATAAGTAGGGTACAATAATAAGTAGTGCCTGCCAAAACGTTTTCCCTTCATAGACTTAATCCAGGTGGATCCCTGCGGCTCTATGAAGTCCTAAACCTGCATGACTTGATGACCTTCCTCGCATCCATACCACACAGTGAAATATGGAGGCTGTACGGCAATTCTGCCCGGGTAATGCAGAATGTATGTTGCCAACAGTTGCGACAGATAACAATATTCACTGGAAATCATACACTGCAGCAGCACAGCAAGCTACCACCAAGGGAAGATGCCTAAAAAAAACTAGATTGTCATTCAATAGCCCATGAACTTAACTCGTCTCGACTCCACCTTACTTGCTCCCTTACCTTCCCAATCCAAGATCCAGAGCACGTTGCCAATCAGTACGTCCTGTGAGACATGCTCGTACGCAGCCAATATCCCTATATGGCCATAGTAGCTTCGCATACCAACTAGACACATAATACGTCCAAGAGACGCCGGTCAGCAAACATATACTAGACACCCTGAAGTACATGCAATTGGACATCAGGGATGGGAACAAATTGGTAGCCGCCCTCTCAACTTTAAAACTGGCGATGTGCCTTCTCTCACAATCTAGTGATTCATTCTGAAGTCAGGAACTAGTGGAGCGGTGCACAATCATGAGGATAATGGATGCGAAGTGGACCGCTTCTCCTAGTAGTGCCTACCGGCCTTCTAAACTAGTGGATTTCCATTCTACCATTCATCACCTATGGCTCTTCCCTTGTAGAATACTTGCAGTGGGCAAAAGTCCGTTTATCGTGGTGACTGCCAATAACAGAACAGACTTTTCTGAATCATCCATGTTCCCGGCAGCATTGGATTACGGATATCTGAGGACTATTGGTGAGCGAAATTAAGCAAGTAGGTTCTCCTAGTAATTTTGGTCCAGTAAATATAACGCACACATTGGAAACTTTGAATCTTTCATAACTACCCGACAATTTTTCATTTATTATACCTCCAGCCTCTGTATGAAAACGGATTCCACCATGTGAGAGCTTTGCAGTTTTGCATGTCCCCAGGGGACGAGAGGCTTCGTTCTTTTTGTTGTACTTTCCAATATGGAAATAGCGGAAGGTTAACGGATAGACAGGCAGTCAAAAACGTACTGATAACTAGGAAAGTAAAATCTGTTCTTATTGGGTCAAAATGTAGCAGGCATTATTCGCGAAATAATTTCCATGAAGCGATTTCAGCTCGTGTGGAGATTGCACTTGGAAATCATTCTTGAGGTCATATATATAGACGCAAGTTTCATATACCTATACCGAACCAGCACGGTTCCATATACAGGTCCGTTAAGATGCCTCAATGAGCGATATAGCTACGGAGCAGGGCACATATTTAAGGTAGGATTATCGGGGTATAATTGAAGTAGCAATTAATGAACTATAAAACTGAAGCTTTGTTTGTGCATAAATTTTGAATTTCCCACATCATGTGGTCGATTATGTACGCATGCATGGTGAAGTGAGAGTCGGGTGATTGTAGGAATAATCAACCGGGGAGCAATTACCCTCTGTGTTGCAAGGTTTGTAGACAGGCCAGTGACATCTCGTGCCACTAGCGTGATTTACATTTCTCACTCGCTTCCCACCGGAGTTATTTGAACCCGGAGTCGAAATGATAATGGGCTAGACAACCAGCGAAAAGTGATGTGCCACCGTTTATATTGCACATATTCCCTGTCGGGCACCGTATCCATTCAGGCCTGGTCCATCAATTAACCCAGCGTGACACAATTGATCGCTATATAAGAATTGGTTCACCGAATACCTACAAGATGGATATGGTTACCGACGTGATCAAATTGGTGCACATAAATGACCACCTGCAGTGACATCTGCGCTGGGACGACACTATGCTGTGATCTCGGCTGTAGCTTGTGGGTGCACCTGGAGAAGGATCGTGCCTTCCGAGTACGGGAAGAATACGATCAGCTGCTGACCCATCCGATATGACTTATCCAAGCTTGCGTACCTTCTACTCTTCCTGCGGCTGATCAATCCCAAGCTCAGTCCAAGGTGCACCGAAGCAATTCGGCTTCGTCGTCGTGTCTTTTTCTGTTGAAGAGTCATTTTAACCATGGCCATATCACGGAACATTGATAATTTCTCCGCACAAAGATACTTCAACAGGAATGCAAGAAAACAAGCAGGCTGAAAGTCAGCACGGTCATTTTCGACATCACCCGCGAGACATAGTCGCACATGACAGGATAGTCTGGCTCGTGTCAGGCGGCCAGGCCTCGTCCATATCTCATTAGCTGCTCGTGTTCGTTCGCGGCCTTCCACTGAAGAGGCCGCCCCAGCTCCAGTTGTTCACGACTAACGATTTGGAGGCTAATTGTCCGGGAACGTGCGGCAGATATCTCCGGGTACTCTCGGCTGGTCGGTGCGATCGGCCGTGGCGATTTTGACAGGGCGCCGGCCGTTCGGCGCGCGTGCTTCCCGGCGGGAGGCGGCGGCCAATGAGCGCGGCCGGCCGGAGCGGTCAGCCGATGGTGAGATACCGTGCTGCCACCGCAATTACGCGGCGCGGCCCATCTCGGCCAGATCTGGACATCTGGACATCTGGACATCTGGACATCTGGACATCTGGACATCTGGACGGCAGACTTCACGCCAGCCATCTGGCCGGGCCGACACCGATCCGGCGATCTGACCGGGCCGACACCGATCCGGCGATCTGACCGAGCCGACACCGGACCGACACCGAGCCGACACCGGACCGACACCGGGCCGACACCAGACCGACACCGGGCCGACACCGGGCCGACACCGGACCGACACCGGACCGACACCGGACCGACACCGGGCCGACACCGGGCCGACACCGGGCCGACACCGGGCCGACACCGGGCCGACACCGGGCCGACACCGGGCCGACACCGGGCCGACACCGGGCCGACACCGGGCCGACACCGGGCCGACACCGGGCCGACACCGGGCCGACACCGGGCCGACACCGATCCGGCGATCTGACCGAGCCGACACCGGACCGACACCGGGCCGACACCGGGCCGACACCGAGCCGACACCGGGCCGACACCGAGCCGACACCGGACACCGAGCCGACACCGGGCCGACACCGAGCCGACACCGAGCCGACACCGAGCCGACACCGGGCCGACACCGAGCCGACACCGGGCCGACACCGGGCCGACACCGGGCCGACACCGAGCCGACACCGGGCCGACACCGGGCCGACACCGAGCCGACACCGAGCCGACACCGGGCCGACACCGGGCCGACACCGGGCCGACACCGAGCCGACACCGAGCCGACACCGGACCGACGGCACCACCGTGTGGCGACGGCGGCCGGCGCGAGACGTCATGGCGCCGCAGCCCGCGCCACTCTGTGCCACCGCGGCTGAGACATGTCCCACGTGTGGCTGGTGTCGGCCATGTAGGGACGGCAGTGACCGGCGGCGGTCAGGCCGTAGCCACAGACATGGCCCGAGAATATAGTGTACTGCAGGTACACATTTGCCTGCCCTAGATTAACACTGCTCAGGCCGTTTTGCATCATCGGATGTTTTGTTTTGGCCAGATGTATGCTTCATAGAGTTAAGGTGGCCATCAAGGTGGTCAAGGTGGTCAAGGTGGCCATCTAAAATGGGATCCCTTAGATTTCGCCCTCAATGCTGGAAAGTCTCAGCTAACGCATACATTGGCTCCACTTCCAATCAATTGAGGAAAACTTCACCGAACAAGTCACCCGTGTGTTTGGCGGCACCAATTTAGCACTTCAGAGCGGTATTTAGCACTTCGCTGGTATTCCTCCCTTGGCCGTCGCAGACGTGTGATGCACTGACAGATCTAATGGGGGACAACTGGGGGCATGTGACCCCCTCCCCTCATATAGGCGACCCTCCAGGGCACTCGAATACGCCTCCCCTCCCCACTCAGTAAGTTGAGCCGATGGCTCCCCTCAGAGAAGAAAAGGCGCCCCTCCGAAGAAATGGCACCCCCTCCAGAGGAAAAGTGCCTGCCGGATCAAAATTCCTGGATTCGTCCCTGCTGTGATGCATTCATTAAATGATCATTAAAATTCACCATTAAATTCATTAAATTAAATGGTAGATGTATTGCGTAAACCATCGAAGTGTGCTGAATAGCGGAACTCGTACTGCATTAACCATGGGCATGGTTTTTTCAGGGGAAACAACATCAAAAAGCTCTGGGGCCAAGGGCTCATGCAAATCATTTGTTTCCATGCAGCGCCATATAACTCAAGCCAAGGTCATAGCTGAAAACTCCGGAGGGTTGAGGGATTCTGGAACCCCCTACTCCGGCAGTGAGGTGAAATCGTGGGTGCGAGTGTCTACCTGCAGCAGACACTCCGGAGGGCTCCGCGTGTTCTGGAGCACTCCTCTCTTCACGTGGTAGAAGTTCTAACTACTAATAAAACCAATCTAGATACCTAAACAGATGCATGAAATAACAGCGGTTCACAAATCCATATTCTACAAGCTACGGAATGGCAGATTTAAAATGCTTCTATTTTCAAGGATTGAAAATCAGTTATCTGACAATGATTCTGGCCATCCTATTGAATGATCTTATTGCAAATAACGACAATAGTACTCGTACAACCACCTTGACGAAAACCAATCATCTCCCGTTGTGCTTCGTTGTTCCTCACCAATAGTCAGTTTAAATTAATCAACACTAGAAGAGATAGCGGGGGCTAATCATGATTAAAGAGGTCACTCCAAGTCACCATTCGAAGACTCTAGAACTTGGCAGCAGTAGCGTGGCAGGCCATCGATTTTGTCAGGCATGATACCATTAATTGTTGGAAAACTTTTCTGCCAGTTGTTTCTTGGGCTGGCGTAACTCGAAAGCTATGAAATACGACAAGAACAGTCGCATTTTAATTGTAAGTTTTAAGTATATATTCAAGTCACGTTGTAAAATTGTACGGAATTCCCGTTGATAAAGCGTAGTAATGTAATCATGACTTTCTACACTTTTACACCATGGTGTGTGATGTTTCATGTGCTCTTGAGTGAATTTCACATTGCATTATCGTTGTTTGTGGCACCTTCGGATGTTCTTCCTTCTCACCATATTGAGCTACTTTCGACATAAGGTAAAGATATTAAGCGTCAAAGTGATACGGATAAGTGATAAGAGTGATAAGATATTAAGCGTCAACGTGATCCAATATAACGCGTAATACATACCATATATAATTTATGTTTATGTAATTTTATGTGATATACCAAGACGTCGTTTGCGTGTTTAGTTGCGGCCGTAGATTACGTATATGTAGAGATTCGAGGACCTTCAGATTAGTTTCTGATCTGAAGGTCAGATCAGTCCTGATCAGATCAGTTCCTGATCTGAAGGTCCTCGAATCTCTACATATACGTAATCTACGGCCGCAACTAAACACGCAAACGACGTCATGGTATATCACATAAAATTACATAAACATAAATTATACATAGTATGTATTACGCGTTATATTGGATATATGTCTATACATGTGCGTGAGTGTATGCATCGATATGTATACGGACCATCGGCTCGGGCTTCCTCAGAGGATTCCTTCTTGACATAGTTTGTTTCTGGTTTGGAGTTTCTGTGACTGTCTGCACCACTGAGGAGGCTTTTCTGCATTCCACGTGTCTTTTTGCACGCTTTTTTCCCGCGTGCTTTTTTCAATTTTTTTAAGCTTGAGCTTTTTTCATCACTCCTGACGATGGCCCCCGGCCGAAACGTTGAGTAATAAAGTATAATCTTTATCGTTACTTTTGATTTCAACTCAGCACCTCCTGGTATATTCAAGGTCGTATATTTTCTTTACACGCAATGTGTAAAACCCAGGAGCATCTAAGAGCCATTCTTCGTTGTATTGTACATATTGTCTCCGTTGCA